>VZTD01002168.1:116369-175371 GCA_013397725.1 Rhagologus leucostigma | reverse complement strand
CGGGCCCGGTCGGTGTGAGGGGGGGGCCGGGCGGGGGCCGTGCGGCGCTGCCGGGGGTGCAGGAGCGCGTTTCACCTCGGCCGTGTGCCCGCGGGTCAGCGGCGTGCCGAACAAACCACGGCTGCAGGGCCGAGACATTACGGCAGGCAGCTTCTCGGTAGCAATACCACACGTTCTGACCCTGTGCAGGGGCGTCGCGGTGCCCCGGGGCCCTCCCGGCCGTGCCGGGCTCCGCCGGTGCCCGGGTGGGACCCGCCCGGTGCCGGGTGCGGAACGCGGAGGGCCCGGGATCCGCCCGGAGCTCGCAGAGTCCTCGCTCGTCTGCGTGCCCTTAGCGGGCTGAAGTTCTCTTAAATTTACGGAGTAAAAGGAAAGAAACCCTTAAAAAAACCCCAAACACCAAACACGTGAGGTTTTGTATTGTGTAGTTAAACGTGAGCTGTGTTCGTTCGTGTACTTTGGACACCTGACCTGTTCAGTTTGATGGAGCCCGTGCAAGGCTTGGACCACCCCAGCAGCGAAACACGTAATAAACACCAAAGCGTTTCAGCAGTTTCTGTGGTGCTAGTGCTGATGTTTGCCTTCATCTGATCTGCTTTCCAAGTCACTATGATATGTATATTTTTCACATCAACAAATGTGTTTTTCAGAATATTAGAGGTGCTTTATGAAAATCGCAATCACCTTGAAATAGATTTTTAAGTAATTTCTTACAGGGTACTGCAGATTCTTGTAACTTAAAATAGATGAGTTTTTTGAGAAGTGTGATGCCAGAAACATTTTAATATTTCATATATATAACTTCGGCATTTAAAACCACTGCTTGTTAGTACAAGGCAAAACTTGCACATACAGGTTTCATGAAAAACACATTGGAAGTATCCTAGCTTCAGCTGCACACAAGTTTAAAGAGGACTGTGGTGATGAATGTGTGACCATTTTTTATGAATGCCCAGTAAAATCCAAGGTTTGGAAGTGTGATTTGTTTTCTTCTCATCTGCTCAGCGTAGGGTAGGATCTGTGCTCTGCAAGTGGTAGCAGTGAGCGTGTTAGCCCAGTAGTCAAACAACAGGGACCAGCAGTGTTTGCATTGTGTGTGTTCAGGACTGGAGCCAAAGGATCTGTCATCACTGTGCAACATCTACCTGTCTTCGAGCTGTTAGAAACTGTCCATGTGGTGGAAATCCTGGGGTGGTGCTGCCTTGATATGCTGAAATAATCCACCCTCGGGATTTTTGTTTCAGTTCCTACTGCAGATCCTTTCTGCAGTACACTAATAACTATGGCAAGTCATGTTAAAAACTTGTCATTAAAATGAGTAATTACTGATTGTAACTGAATCCTTTATTATTAAATCCGACTTGCTTGGAACAAATTCCAGAGATACATGGAGTACACCTTGTAAGTTTTTTAGTCATATAAAGAAAGATGGGGGAAAACCACATTCTGCTGGAGTTAAAGAGGTTTCCTTGTCTCTGGACAAAGACACTGCTGCTCTCAGTACATGCTTGGGAAGATTTATACGTGCAGAGTATCTTCAGAGGAGCTGGGCCGTGTTTTGTGCCCTTTTCCTCAGAATGATCTGAGCTATTGCATGTGGTTCCTAGGAGTGTATGAATCCAGAGAGGCAGCAGTTAAGGAGAAATTAAATTAGCTGGTGTAGGGTGAAGGCTGTGCACCACCTCAGCCTGGTTAGTTGTACTCAAAAATAGCTCCATCTCATTCATGGTAATGGAAGAGCAGACTACCGACATTTGCAAACCAATGGAAAACTGAGCAGTGTTGGAAAAGAAAGAAGAGGGAGCACATTCCACTGTGTACTTAGGTTGCTTATTTGCCAAGTATAATTATTTCAATTACAATATTCAATAATACCTTTACAAAAATACTGTAGGAACTGAAACGTAACAAAGTCTGCAGTGTAGAACTCTATCTCTTAAAAACAAGAAGGAACCCCTGCCACACAAAAAAACATTACAAAAAGGAAAAAGGCAAGTACTAGTTACGACAAAAGTCTCCAAATGTCTTCTAGTAAAAAGAATGTTACAGGAAAGATTACAATGTGTGTGCTTCATTTAGCATCAGGATTTGTCTTAAAATACATTTCTGATTGGCAGGCAAAATATCAGCTCAAGGCAAACATTGCTGCTTGTTCTAATCTTTGGTTGAAGGGCTTCCCACAAACTGGCCTGTGGTGCTGTGTCAAGGAGAACTGTTGCACTTTGTGGCTTGGATGGCCCTGCTTCCACAAGCCTGTTTTTGACTGCCAAAAGCAGAAGGAACAGGGAATGGGGAAAACCTCACATCACTTAAAATAGGTGTAGGGCTCTGTAATTTGCTGTAGATTTATCTTTATAGATTCAAATAAATAAGGGAGTTGTTGCAAGAAGGAAACCATTATATGACATTGTAGGCAGATGGAGTAATTTATGTGCGGCTAGAGGGACAATAGTTTTAACTCATTTATATTTCAAGGGAATATGCCCCAAAGTGTCCTTTGAAGGGACACCAACATACTGGGTTATGACAATGTTTCGGGTATAGTATTGTGCAGCTTATTTCTGGGCCTTGTTTTGGTTTTTGCTAAGTTTAGGTTTGGTTGCAGACTAGAAAACTGTAAAATATAAGGCTTACAGCTCCTCTGTATGGCCAAGCTGAAGAGCTCCTAGTCCTTGGATCTGCCTGCCAGTGGTCAGTAATAGCAGAGTGAGGAGCAGTGGGGGAGTAAGGGAAAGAGCCCATGTGGAACAGCTTGGCATTGAACCGATTGGCCTGGTTTTGACAATGTTGTTGTTAGGTAGGTGAGCTTTTCTGAAAGGAGTCTTTTGCCTGTGTCTCAGTGTTCTGTTGAAATAGTTGTGTGTTTGTTGGGATCTGTGAAGAAACATCTGCTCTACTGGGGATGCAGCTGTAGCCTCTTTACAGCAGCAGCTTGGAGGACGGTGGAGAGTGTTGGACCACATCAGAAAAGCAGTGTTCAGGGCTGCTGGGGTGGCTGAGACACCTGAGGGTGTCACCAGACAGGTGGGAAGTGACACACAAGGAGCACAAAGGGAAATGGAAGGGGGGGAGGACTGAAGGTAGCTTGGAGCTTTCATGTTTGGTTTGTGCCTTTTGGTTTTGTTCTAATGAGAATTTGAACTCGAAAGGGAAGTCAGGGAGAAGCCAGTACACTTGTGTGCTAACCAAAGAAATGTTTCTCCTTTGGAGAAGTTGTCTCAGTTGACTTTCTGGCATTTAAATGGAGCAGTACCTTTTCTCATGGAAGGTGTGAGAGAAGTGGCTGTCCTTGGAGAGCAGAGCAGGAATGCTCTTTAGAGTTTATTCTCATTACTGTCTGGCATGAACTTGTTTCTCATGCTTTTGAGGGCTTTAATACTTCCCATTGAGACTATTGTACAATAATGAAATGGATATCACTGGAAAACTTTGCTATGGATGTCTTCAAATTATTTGTTTTATTTCAGTACTTTCTCCCCATTCCCTTGAATTTCCTAAGGACAGTCTCTCCTTTTCTTGAGTGTACTTGCCGAAGAGAGGTGTTTACTGTGTGAGGAGTCAGGAGGGGCCCGTTCTGTCATCCAGAGGAGATGGGCTGGTTAGCAGGTACCACCTCTTTGCTGGAAATAGTTTCATTTTAGATGAGACTGTCTGCTTTTTTTCCCCTCTTCATTTAAGTTTTCTCTTAAGCTTTTCAAAATACATTATTATTACTTTTCCTTGATTATTGTAATTCTGCACCTCCAAGGATTGTACTGTTGTTAAAGCTGGGAATAGACATATTTCCTGCTGAAATTCCCCTGGCCAGGTGTGGCTGCCCTTTGTCTGCTGCTCAGTTCTTCTGGGAGTGTAGCTCCAGGTGAGCTGTTCTTCAGGCTTTAAGGAAGGGAAAACCAGGCAGGATCCATTTGGGAACCCCTTTGGTTCTCACCGGAATCCTGCCGGGTTTGCACAGGCACTTGATTTAAAGTAACATGTATCACTTTTAACAGCTGGGTCAGCTAGTGTGAAAAATTATGCCTGGTCAGTTCTTGTGACACTGGCAGCAGTTAGGAATGGTTGAACTGGAGCAGTGGGATCACAGAGCAGCCTTCTGGTAGAAGCAGCAAGAGGCAGAAACCCCTTAGCGTGTGCTGGCTGAGAGAGGGTGGATGGCATTTGTGGTGGTTGGTGATGGCTTCTGTGGCTCAGACAGCCCTAGACTTTCTTCTCCTCATGTGTTTGTTCCAAATGCTACAAAAATCCATCAGAGATTCCTTTTAAAGAAGATAATACTTCTGCTTGGGAGGTCTCCGAGCTGCAAGATGCTGATGAGTGCACTGGGAAGTATCATTCCGTGCTTGCTCTCATCTTCTTGTCTATAGCATTTGATATGGCCCATCAGGGAAGGCAGCGTTTTGAGCTAAGTGAAATCTGGTGGGAATAGCAGTTCAGATGTTCACAATTTTCGGAATAAAAAGTTCCATCTTCATTGGTGGAGAGTATCTGAACATTGAAAAAAAGTTGTTTTGTGGCTTACTGTCATTATACATTTCCAGATTCAGAAATGGGTTGCCGAGGCCAGGGCTGCAGTGAAACTCTTTGCTGTCAGGTTCTGTTGCAATGAAGAAAACAAAATTCAAAAGCCAGGAATACATGCCTACATGGGGAATAAGACTTGAGAATCCTCTTTGTTAAATATATTAGAAAATTAGAGTAATAACATTTACGTTCCAAGGAATAAGCTAATTGCTGACTGTTAGAATCTGGTTGAAAGCTATTCTGAGGTGTTCAGTAATCTCATATTTAGTTATTGCTGCCTTCTTGTGCCTTGAGCTCAGTATCTCTGCTGGAGGGGAGGATTAGATGGAGCCCCAACCTCCCACCCGTGTGTGATGTGTCACATCTTAGGGCATGTCTGACTTGCCTGCTCCTTTGCCCCTGCAGTACTCTGGGTGTGATTCTTGACTGGGAGTGGGTGGCTGGAGCAGGGAGCCGGGTGCTTCACAGGCAGCTGCCCTCTGTGAGTCAGAGAAGTTACCAGTGGGCCACTGGATCAGTGTGAGTAAAGGGAGGTTGCTCTTGCATTGGTTGTTGTGAAGTTTGGTTTTCTGTCAGTGGAGCGTTAACTCAGTTCCAGGGAGTTAATAGAGGGCAGTGGGTGATGTTCTGAGCACAGTAAGGTCACAGCAGTCAGGCCATTGGTCCTGGTGGGAAGCATTTGGTGCACTTGATAAAGAGCAGAGCACTGCAGGAGACACCCGAGCCTCAGAGGGAACTTTGGGTCCCAGGCAGCCCTGTACCTGCCTTTTTTATTCATAGGTGATGGTTTCACCTTAAGGTTTAATTCTGTTTATTTATTCTGCACTTTGGAGGGATAGAAGCCTTCCTCCTTTTCATTGTGGATTTAGTTTGAGCAATTTTTATCTCTTTGTTCCTGAGTTAGTATTGCCACTTGCCATAACTCCTGCTTATCCCTCCTGCCCGCAGCCAGCCCTGTTCTTGCTGCACGAGGCAGGACAGAATGGTTTGGACTGTGCTGGACAAGGGGCTCTCTGCTCTGGGGCTGTCCGGCTGCCCTCCCGTGCCCCGTGTGCCGGAGGGGGTGGGTTCTCAGCAGCCACAACCTGAGCAGGGGTGACCTTTGGGCTGTGTCCCAGCTCTCTGTACAATGTCACTTTTCCAGCCGCTTCTCCTCTTTCATCCTAGGATCACATTGGCAATTTATAGTCATTCTGTGATGAACTGCATCGTCCACCTTTTATTCTCTTATACTCTCCAAACAATGAATGTGTGTTATTGTGAGAAATCACTGTGATTTTTTGGGTCATGTGCTGAGCTTTGATTTTCAGTGGCATTTGTAGCTGCCTGTTCAGAAGATGTTGAGTATCACAGCAGATACTGGTGATCTTTGGCATTTGGTCTTAGAAAAAGGCTGTTGTAATATCATATCGAGAGGATCAAATTTGTAATGCACAAATATGCTTAGAAATCCTCTTCAGGTGTCTCTTCACTGCCTCTGAAACTCTTGATTTTTCTTCAAAAAGATTTCTCTTTAAAGGTTGTGGATCTGCACTGCTGTGTGGTGATATTTTTATCATAACATTTACTGTGGAAGAATAATGAGATAACTCTGTTTAGCTTTGCTTTTTATTGTTTCTGTGTACAACTAAAGAAATGACTGTGGCTGTCTTCCCACAGAAAGGTGAAGAGGTTTTGGTTTCTTTCATGGGGGCTGTTAACTACCATCTGGCCGTGGGATCATATCCTACTGCCAGTAAGCTCCAAATGCCCGTTAATATTTTCTGTCTTAAGATGGTGGATAGTTTTAAAATCCTGATTTCGGAAGAAATTCCTATAATGTCTGTACCAAGTATGCTATATTTTTTTCCCTTCCGCTATGAACCAGTGCAATAGTAATAGATGCACTACACTAATGTAGTTCTCATGGTATTAATAATTGGAAAGCTACCTTTATTTCTTGTAATCCTTCTAGTAATGTCTTTTGTTGATGAGGCTCCCTAGTGATTTAATTATCATCTTGAGATAAGAAGATGAGGACTAGAAATTTAAGAGGTTGTGTTTTTCTTGTAACATAATCAGTACAGGAGGAATCTGTTACTTTTGGTGAGAAGTAGTGCGTTGTTTTGTCAAATCAACTTGCACAGTTTTCGGTAGCCATCATCATCCTGAGCTCAAAATTGCATTTCATCAAAATCTGCCTTGCTTCTGGACTTCAGCAAATAATTTTGTACTGAAACTTTGCATACAAAGAAAACTAAATGCATAATGAAGAGACATCTTAACAATGGGTCAGCTGCTGTAGTGCTGAAGTTGCCACTTATTAGGGCTGCAATAAAAAAAATCCATTGTTATTTTAAAAAAGTCACCTGCTTCTCAGATGATTTGTGTAGTTGCTTTCAAAACATGGAAGTAATGTTTAGGTTTCTCTGGAACTTGTACCATCAACTCCAGATACGGGAGGAAGGAAGCAAAAGCTGGATAACACCAACCTGATGTAGAATAGGTGTAAGAACATACAACCATGAGTAGAGAAAAGATGGGTCAGAAATATTCCTGCCACTGGGCAGAGAGGTCCTAGAGCTGGTGTAGCTCTCACGCAAAGTGAGAGGGCCACTCACAGTCCTCAGTGTGGGTTCAGGTGAGCAGAGTATCCTCTGATGTTTAATCTCACCGTGTACAAAATAAACTGGGAACTATAACTCAGAGTATCAGATTCCTGACTGTGGTATTTAATGAACTGTAATTAAAGCTCTGGTGTTTAATGCCTTAGCTTGTGGAAGAGTATGATGCATTTTTACCCAGACAAGTGTTCCAGCATCCAGTTAAACTTCTTTTAATATGTAACTTGATATTCAGGTGGTGACGCTTGACACATCTTTAAATTTTCTTTAGTTTGTATGTATGTTCCCAAACATGCATACAAGTTGTTCAGGCTGCAGGTGAGCTGAACTGGTTGGGATTGTTTGCTTCATTTGGGATAGCCTGAAAGCCCAGCAGCCGGTGCCGGTGAGTAGGAACACGTCCTGTGCTGTGTCTGAGTTGCATAAGGTGCTGCTTCTGCTGTGACTTCCACTGAAGCTAACTCAGGGTATTTTCAAATGCTGTAAATCTGCCAGTGATCCAGCACTACTCAAAACAGGTCTGGCAATTTTTTTCCAAATTATTTTATGAATCGAGTACAACCATTTCCATATTAGGAATTTTCTGTACTTTTGTACATTTTTAAACTGAAATGCTTGTGGCAAGGAAGCAACAAGCAGGGCTGTGAATATTATTAAATGCTTAAGTTCTCCAAGTCTTTAACAATCTGTAGTAACTTCTGTCTCAGGAAATTATTTTCATGCTGGAAACCGATACTGGCACTTGAATGTTGTGAATAGATAAATTACTTGTTTGATCATATGCTCTTCTGAAAGAAACTAATTGTTGCATTTAATGCTTACAAACTTTTTAGCTAATGTAGATGAAAGCTTTTATTAAATAGTGATATTTAAATTTGAGATGAATTAGTACCATTTTACAGTTACTTTGGGAGCAGTGCAGCTGCACAGTCGCAGGCTGGGCCGCAGCCCCGGGTGTGCAGGATGGTGCCGGGAGGTGAGGGCAGCGCTGCACAGGCTCTGTGCTGCTCACAGCATTTTGCAGGGTGCAGGCTGAGGCTGCTGCAGGCTGGGGCACAGCTGCTCTCCGGTTATAAAATCCCAGGGGCTGGGTTTGCAGTTATGCAGTGGCATCTGGGGGCTCTCTGCTGTTTTGGTGGAGTTACTCCTGCATCCCTCTTGTCAGCCAGTCTGACCAGCACGGGGGCTCCACGCGTTCCCCAGTGCAGCTGGCAGTGCTCTGCATGTCCTGGCCTCCATCTCTTGTTTTAATGTTCTCTTTACCAGGATGTCTAGACTCTTTTTGCCTTTTAAGGCATGGCATCTGAGGGGGCCTTCGGGTTACAGTCTTGGGAACAGTTTGGGATTGCAAGGACATATTGCACCATTTCCTTTAAACAAAAACAAACCCAAAAAACTTCAATGGATTCTGTGGGACTACTTCAAGTTCTTGACTGTTTTGTCATTAAAATTCCTTTCTTGTTTTAGTATCTGTGGGATGTTTGATGTTTACTTGTAATCGGGATTAAGTGGGGTTTTAAAGGATACAGACTGATTCTGATAGTGATAAAATAGAACTTTCACTTTTACGATAGCCAAACAGGCTAGTTAAACTAGAGGCTGTGCAGAGCAAATACTTGACAAATTTTATTATTATACCTTTACTTCTAAAAACTAATAAATTAATTAATTTATCTGTTTATTACCAGATTTACAGTACTGTGTTTTAGTACTGTTTTGACTAGCCAGGTTTGCAGCACAGGCTGGCCTGTGAACATGGATGGGAACATGAAGCCAGTTCAGAAGTGTTGATTTTTCCCTTTTTTAAAAGCTGAATAGAGAATTCTCATAAGTGAAGCAATGGCTTTTTTTTAAACTTTATTTAAAAATCATGCAAATATGATCTCAGTAATGTGCTGTATTCCAGCAGACTGTGTACGTGTGCACCATACAGAACACGTGTGTGCAGCCCCAAGACAAGAGCAGGGCAGTTACATCTACCCATTTTGTTTAAACAGCAAAGATATGATAAGCTCTGCGTTCTTACAGCTTGACTTAATGGAAAATGCCAGGAAGTGGAGTGGAGAGGACACTTCATCCCTGCTGGGAGGTTGGGGAGGAGAGGTGGATGCTGTACTGAGAGGTACCTCCTGAGCGTCCCACACAGGCGTTACTAACAACTCATAAATGCTGATATGAAACTGCTGACTCTCCTGACTTCAGTGACACTATTAAATTATCTGTAAGACTGACAGGAATTGGTAGTGATTTTTAAGGAAGGTATTTATTTCCCTGCTTTGGTGCCTGAAAGTGAGGGTTGCTAACATTCAGGTTTTTAGGTGAGGTTGGCTAACTGAGCAGTTGAGCTGGATTTAGTCTCCATTTTGTTACCTGTAGCCAGTTTTTACTCTGTGTTACTATTGTGGTAGAGCCTGCATTAGTAGGACTACAGCAGCAAATGGGACTAAAGGGAAAATATTTTATTCTTCCTTCTGCCTCCACTACTTGCAGCTGGCTGTGGCTGAGGAAGATGCAGATGACTCAATGCATACAAAATTACGTTGTGTGGCACCAAAGAAATGCACGATGGTTTCTTTGACCTATTTTTGCCTGTCTTGTTGAAGAGCATGATATGCAAATGCTGGTCAGATTGTGATAAAATTGGACTTGAAGAAACCTAGTTGGGTAGTCCTGCTGTTTAAGAATTTCCACTCAAGTGTTGTGTGAGTGCTTTAATTATGGTTTTTATCAGCACCCTGGAGCCCTGTTCTGAGGTCTGGCTGCACTGCAGTGGTTTGTGTGCAGAGTTCCCTGGGCTGGTGGCCTGTCCCTCTCTGCTCCTCTGGGGCAGGCAGGGGGACACTGAGGCTTCTTGAGAGAATTTTACTGTCTGACCTTAGTGAGTTGCAGCTGCCTCTGAGGAACCTGCCCTGTCTGGCACCAGGGAGCATCATTAAACAGACCAGCTTGTGGTGCTTGGGAATTAGAGATGGCTGTAAAAAACTCTGCCTGCAGACGCTGCCAGAACGAGCGTGAGACAATGAATGGGAAAATTAAGCCTCAAGTATCAGGATATAAAAGGGGTGAAGAACCATCTCCCTCCCATAGTTTTTCTGTTTGATGACACTCACTGTAGCCATTGGCACAATTCATGTACTGTAGATACAAAATAAACCTTTCCGTTTATGAGTTGTTCACTTCACTGGGTTGTTCAGGAATGAAGTGCTTAATCCAGAATACGAATGGGCAAGTTAGAAATGTGAGACTCTGTGTTGGGATTTTGTTCATTATTGTCTTGAAGGACCTGTTGTTTATGAAAATATTTTGATTTATGCTACACAAGAATTGTAGTTTCTGGGGCTGGAGGCACAGTCTCCTGTGGAGAGGAATTGGTGGGAGAAACCAGTTATGTTTTGCGTGTTCTGTTTGCCTTTGTTTAAAGCACAGCTCTCTGTATGGTTTTCAAATGAACCTTCCTGTAGGATGGGGTTGCTAAAAAACTGTTGATGGGCTTTTGTTTACAGGACAGGTGGCACACTACATTCACTTTTGTCTAATCTGGAAGGTTTGTTTGAATCTCATTCAGATTTCAGTAAGGAAATGCCATGTGCCTAAAACAAATACCTCCTTGTGATGTGCCTTGGCTTCAGATTCTGCTCAGTGGTTCTTTAGTTCATCTGCTTGTTGGATAAAACTGAAAATACATCTAAATCAGACTTTTTTAGGGGGGGCTTCATGGGTTTTGTTTTCTTAGGAAGAACTATGTTTGTTTTAGCTGTCAAAACCTACTATGTGTTTAATGGTACTTGAAGTGGAATTGGTTTTAATTTATCTAGCAGATAAGAATGTTTGTTGTATAAGCGTGTCCAAGCAATAACAAAACTCTATACTAAGGCAGTTAGCAGGAAATATGTCACCACATCATGTCTGTAGATATTTTTTGTTCTAGATTCTATGATTAAATTCATTTTTAAAATTGATGCATTTCTGTTTTAGCCAGTTGAGGATCTGTTCTGTTCACTTAGTTCAGTACAGTTCATTATTTTTTTTAGAATAAGCATTAGTTTTGATGTCATAAATGTTTCAAAACAAATATCATTCTGCTGTTAATTTTGAATATTGATTACCCTCACTCTTAAATATGACCCTTTCTCCTAATACACCATGAAAATGTTTCAGGCCTCAGCAATATGTTCTGTATTTAGAATTGGTCTTTTGCCTAAATTGAGAAGGGGAAGTCAGCAGTAGCTGAATCTTAGGATTATAGAAAACTGCTGGAGGTGGCAAAAGATCAGCCGATTTAGTAAAGATTCCACAATATTTAATGCACCGAAGTTTTGCCACATTACAGCCAAAAGTGAACTAAGACATAATGAAAACTTTGCAGCTCCGTGTAAAACACTAGAGGTGCAATGATGATCTGAAAGTCACGTTTTCTGCTGTTACTTCTACCATCACCACCAAAACCAGATCAGAGGTGAATTGGGAGGCCTGGTTGAATTTCTCTGGGTTTCTTTGATTGTATTCGTGCCATTAGAGCACAATTTAGTTTATCCAGGGTGCTGAATCACTGGTGGTGCTTAAGCTTCCCTCTCTGGTAAGCGTTGTTTTCCTAAACTTTCTATCTTGCAGAGAAAGTTTAATGCTGCTTTGTGATTTAAGGCCCCTTGCAGCCTCTTACCAGAGTTAATAACACTTTTCATGTAGTCTTGAGGATGCAGACCAGGAGCAGGCGGGAAATCAGTCATTTTTTGCTTAGGGTAAAAGATGGTTTCCTGCTGGAGGAGCAGGACTGTGTTTGAGCCATATGATCCCAAATATTCATATCTGTGCCAGCTGTTTTAGATGTGGGAAATGCATGTGCTTTGCAAGGAATGAGACCCACTTCGTTTCATGCATAAAGTTGGGGCTGCTGGGCCAAGTAAATGAGAACAATAAATCTAGATTTTAATTCAAGAAAGTTCAATGTCTTCAGATAGTTTAAGTGGTGTAAAAGCAATGTATTTCTTCCCTATTTTGTGCATGTGTATTCTGCCGTACCATTAATTTAAACAGTCTGGATGTGAAAATGTCTTTCTAGTGCGACATTCTTACTAAAATTCTGTGGGTATTTTTCAGGCAGAAAAAATGCTGACCATTTTGTGGTTTTTTGGAAATCATGCGTAATTATGTCATTTAACCACACAATAAGGCTTTCTGTGGTAATGTTTTAGATAAACAGGAAAACTAATTTTTTACTTTGTTTTCATTACAGAACTCTTTTTTTTTATTTTTAGTGCAATGTTCTTTGATTATTTTCTTCAAAAAAATAACACAACATATTCTGACAGGAAAAATACACCATTAGCAACCTCCTAAAAGTTCTTTTTCAGCGTTGGTGCCTGTCACAGCACATTTTCTCCATTTTGGGGAAATGCAGTGTTTTATGTCTGACGTGCCTGTGTTGCCAAGAAAGTGATGTAAATATGAGCCATTTACATAGCCCCGAGGCAGATGATTTCTTCATTAAGGGCCCTTCTCCAGGGGAATTTGCAGGAAAGTTGAGATGAATGCAATAATAGTAGGAGGCTGATGTGGCTAACTCCAAGGACACTGGATCCCAGAGTAGAGGCTCTCTTTCAGGAATTCCATGGCCCTGAATTGTGGTGGCTTCATGGAGCTGCTCTGGGGGCTCAGTGCTGTTCAGGGCTGGAGTTACCTCGGCAGCGCTGCGCACCCCAGGCAGGAACGCTGGCTGACAGCTTGCCAGTTTGGTCAGGGCTAAAAGCACAAAATGGTGTCATTGGGAAGTACATCTCATACTTAATCCTCTGCTTGGGGCTTTTTCCTCCTGCCTGTGTGATGTGGTGGTGGGAGATGGGGGATGAAGGGCAGGGGATGCTCTGTCACAGCACTGGAGCTGCGTTGCACACTCTGGCAGAGCCAGACCTTTCCTCAGCTTACCCTGAGCTTACCTCATTCTTTCTGAGCCTGTTTTGTTCACCAGATTCTTGCAAGGAAAAGGTGATACTGCAGGTAGCCTGGGATACCTCTGCATGGACCTGAGCATCCAGAACTAGCAGATGTTTCCATCATGACAAAGTTGCATTTTAATGCAGTATTTACTGTACTTACTTTAAGAAGAGTGGAAGTAGAAGAGAAACCAAAAGCAACTGTTAAAAATGAGAAAGTAAGTAATAAAAGGGCTATACAAATTTTAGGGTGTTGGAGGAATTAGAGTGGAATAGAAAACTCTCCAAGGTACTTGGTGCAGAGAAAAACAGATAAAAAGGTTTGTTTTGTCCATCAGAGAAAACTTTCTTGCCTCGGCCCGAGAAAGCTGTAGTTGTGTTATTTGTGGGAGAGAGCAGTAATTCATGTAAGAGGAGATTTCCACCACATTCAACATCTCATTTTTCCTTGGTAAACCAGCCTTGAAACTTCTGCTTGTGGAAAAACTTGTCAAGTCTCATGACCCTGAACTATGAAAAGATGTGTGATTTGAAAGTGGGGGTTGCCTCCTGTGTTGGACAAATGTCAGGGTGTATTTTGTTGGTCAAGACCTGTGCTCTGGTACGATGCTGTTGCCCTGGTTTTCTGGGGGTTTTTAGCTAGTCTTGGAACTGCAGTTGTGGGAGGCAGAAGCAGGATCCTGGATCCTGGTTTTTGAGTGTTACAAAGCAAGGACTGAGCTTTAGCAGCTGGGGAGTTGGGGTTTTTCTCTGTAGCTTTGTGTCTCAGTCACCTGGAGCAGTGCAAACCTGGATGGAGCATGGAGGCTTCCCAGGAGGGCCGGAGGGTCTCGATCCTTGTTCCTCTTCCAGGAGAGTGTGTGTAGTCACCATGGAAAGGCAAGGCACCAGTTTTATCTGGGATGTGAGCTGCAGCAGGGGGAAGAGCGAAGGAGGCTCTGGAGAAGGGACTTTTCTGCAGTTTGCAATGGGACACTCCAGGGCACCTCGCTCTGCTTCATGGCCGTGCCAGTCAAGGGTTGTTCTGTGTTAATTCACTGCCTCAGCTATGTACACTGTCTCATAAATTATTTATTTCATAAATTCAAAAATGCAGGGAAAATGAATGTTAACACCTGGTTGGGTTTTTTTAATGAACCCTATCACTGGGTGAGCCATGGCCTTTGAGACTCTGCTCTGGCTCATGTGGCAGCATTTCCACAACACTTCTAAGCTCTCTGAGTAAGTCGTGGGGTTGTGGAATCAACCCCATGTATTTCACGTTCATTTCATGTGTTCTGAGTAGTTTGCTTTTTTAACAATTGAAAACAAAGTCAGATTCCTATCTGAGTGAACGGCCAGTGAAAGTGATACTAAGTATGTTTTTATAGAAGTTTCATGTAACTTGTAGTTAATTGGAAGGATGCTTCTGGCAAGTTCATAAATGTGTAGGAGGACAAGATAATCCTGATGTTTTAAAGAGAATATATTTTGTATTGAGGACTGATATTTCCATTGTGATTAGAAAAAGGGAAGTTTCTGTGGGAGGTTAGCTTTTTCCTGATGTAGTGATTAATGTGGATTTCATTTTTTGTCATGGCAGGTAGCAGGAGGGTATTGTCTGTAGCACTGGCAGGATGGATAGTCTTTGAGAAGGGGGACATATATTTTTATTGCAGGAAAAATAGTAACACATTTAGTTGGAATCTTATTTGAAGTACCAAAGAGTTAGAAATAAACTGTGTGTATGGGAGAGTTGTCCTTTTCCTGTCTCCCTCCATCAGACAGGGAAGCAATTGAGGTTTTCTCCCAGCCTGTCTGATGAATTTATCAACAGACTTGGGCTGCCCCACCCCAGGCCACTGCACACTGCCACCGCTGCACATGTCCTAAACTGATGGCACATCTTTAATTGCATTTGAAATGGTTTGGGTTAAGTCAGGCCTAAGTGTACACAACTAACACTTTTTTTCTTATGAGAGTGTGTCACTGGTAAATGCATTTTATAGATTCTTAAGGGATAAAATGAAATCGAAATGTAGAGTTGCTCTGGAGTTTATTAATTCTGGGTTTGAGAATATGTAAATAACACAGGATTATTCGAGTTCATTGCTCCAAGTGCCTCTTCAGTACATAGTTCATTTCTAATGCTGTACGCAGGAAACTCTTTGGGCTCTTTTGAGCTTTGCCAGCCAAGATGGGTGTGTTAGCCTTGAAGAAGCAGTGCTGCCTGGTGTGGAGAAGAGTCAGTGTAAAAGTTTATCAGCAAAACACCAGTTGTTGCCCAGCCCAGCAACTGATATGCCAGAGATTTTGGCTCCTTTAGCCAAATGTTGGTGACACAATTTGGACTTGTTAATGTTTTGAGAAAATGAACCTAATATTTGAGGCTTGTACTACAGTATTTCTAGAGAATACTGCAGAACCATTTATTTTAAAAGAAAAAAAAATTACAAGTGTCATAGTATATTAAAAATAGTAGCAAGAGAAATAGAAACTTTATTATCTTGGAAAATCCAGAAGTAAAAATTTTGCTGGCTAACATTTAGCATTAAAATGTGGCGTTGATCCTTCTTGAAAGAGCAAAGATTGGTTTTTAAAGCTTTTGTTTTTTTAATTGCATTCAGTGTCATCTTCAGTTTTGAGGCTTGTGTTTACAGAGAAGATGAACTTCATTACATGCTAATACTTTAGAATGAGGCTGTGTCTGGGCAGTAATGTTTTTTGGTATGTGTGTCATTGCTGAAATCATAGTTTGACTTTGATTCTGCTTTGATTCTGAATATTCCATTTCATGCATGATCTTTCTTTCTGAAGCTATTCAGTGTCAAAGATAAAATCTGAAGTGTTTAATCACGGGGTATCCATTGAGAATTTGTTTGATGTGAACTGGCCTGCTCTGTTAGTTGACAAAAATTAGTGTGGCATGTGCTCTCTTTAATGCACATGTGCTAAGTGAACTGTGAGAGGCTTTCCAACCAAGTGTGAGGTTTTTTATTAAAGTAGTTTTGCTGGGTTTTAATCAGTTTTTAAACTTACATTTTCTACTGTATTCTGAAGTACCTGGCAAATGAACATGAGGGATATTGTCCTTTTCTTAGAATTACTGCTCATGTTAGTGGCAAAAATGGAGACTTCTTTCAAAATCCTTTTTCTTCATTTTGCAAGTTTTGTTGTGGGAGGCAAAGACAAACCAATGGATGAAGCATAAAAAGTGCTTGAAGGAAGTGTATCTGCAAAACATTGAAATTGGCAAAGAAGGATTTAGCAGAAATTGGTTTTTATTATAGCTTCTGTCAATCTTTTAAACTTATGTTTGTGCAAAACATTCAGATTGTTGAATATTTGGCTCTGAGGAAAGTATCTCCCTTAGTTCCTCATTCTCAGATTGAACTGCTTACTGCAGCCTTGTAGAATTTTGTGGCACAGCAAGAAGAGAATTCTTTCTAAAAAATGTCAGTGGGTGGATGGGGGTGGTTGTCCTGAAAACCAAAGCAAAACATTCTTAAGGCCTTCCTTGCTTGTCCTGGAAAATGCAAAACCCCCAAAAAACCAAGGAAAAACCCCCAAACCATCCGTGGAACTGCTTCTCTTCTGTCAGCTGTGTTTAAGGAGGCATCACCTCGCGTGTTGACTCGGTGTGGGAGTTGTGCGCCCGTGGTGTGGCAGTGGTGCCCATGCGGTGGCTGCTGTCCCTGCTGGCTGATGCTGCGCTCTGGGGTTGCTACATTTTAGTTTTGTCCGCTGGGCAGACTTCATTTTAAAGTACAGCGAGTGTCAGTGTTTTATCCTAAATGGTGGATTCAACTCTTGCCAGAGTCCGCATGTTAACTCTTCCAAGAGTTAACTTCTGAGTTTAGTGTGACCTAGCATTATCCCAGTTCCATGTTTGTCTTTGCAGCACCAGGAGATTTTCCTTCATCTCTTAGCTGCTTGTTTTATTGTCCTATAAGGGAAAGATAAAATATGTTTTTATATGAAATATAGGGTACTGATGACGATAAATGTAAAAAAGGCAGGCATTTTTGGAGACTGGTAGAAATTCTGAATCTATTCTATTTTGAATTAATTTAGATCTCAGTTGGTAGTGAATTTTAAGTAATAATCTTTATTGAAATGTCTTTCACAAGCATAGAACATTAGTACTGTGCAATTGTGCTTGAGATTGGCCCAGTAGACAAATGCATTCCATCTTCTAGTTTTGGAATAGTGTATCACGAGTGAAAAATGAAATAAAATGCTTGAGGTGCTGTTTGCATGTTAAGCCAGTGGCCTGTGGGGGTTTCATGCTTTTTGGGGTGTCTTGGTCATTTTGATGTTAGAGTCCTTGTAATTTTGCTAAAGTGATCTTTTTTGAATGGGACTAATCCAGAAAATCATACATTAATTTGCTTTTGTTTTTGCTCCTTAGACAGTGCCCTGTTGTAAACTAAAATCACACATTCCTGAGTGTAAACCGATCATGTTCCCAATGGAAATTTCAGGAATACTTGTGGCTACTTTCAAAATGTGGAAATCTGTTTATTTTTTTTTCCACTTGTTTTTCTTCCCAGCTTTTGGCACTGACTGCGTTCATCTGCATAGAGACCATCATGGAATGCTCCCCTTGCGAAGGCCTTTATTTCTTTGAGTTTGTGAGCTGCAGTGCACTGGTGGTTACCGGAGCTCTCCTGCTTTTGTTCAGTCTGAACCTTCACACAAGAATACCCCAGATCAACTGGAATCTTACTGTAAGTTCATGCAAATTCTCACTGTTAAAAATAGCTGCAAATCTGGTTTAAATTTGGTCTTTGGACTTTGCTTTCTCCTGTTTTTTAATATTGTGTATGAGTGTTCTTTATGCTGAGTAAAGTATACATTTTACTTATATTTATTTTGAATGCTAACAGCAGAATGTAGTTGTGAAATGTAGCAAGATTAAACTACATCAAATAGAACTAAAATTGTGTTCTGGTAGATTGTCTTTGGGAGGACAAACTTCCTGCTAATGCCAGCAATTATGTTTTGTGGATGAAGTGGATAAAAATGCAGCCTGCAGTTATTTAACTTTGACAGATGCTGTATTTACAGTAGCCCATTGTTCTCTCTTAACCTGGGGGTTTTCTATATTAGAACAAATTTGCTACATATATTTTCTTCCACAGACTAATACAATCATTGGGCAGTAGTGTAGAAAATTAAGTGTTTTCTGTGAAAATCAGATGTTTTCTATTGCCTACACACATAACTATTAAACATTGACTGGCAGTGCTTAATGTGTTCTCAGATACGAGGAGGTTCAGGAAGAGAACTGCTGGCGGTGCACATTTCTTTTGTACAAGTCTCTATTTTCATGCTGTATTATGAGTTAAACTTTCAGATTGGGTTGCATAAACACAGGTCACAAAATCAACATGTTAAGTCACTCTAGCAAAAGATCTGTCAGCTTCAAGGACAATATTTATACCAGCTTCTTTGGACAGTACAGATACAATTGTGCCAGTGATCTGTTTTATGTTATAACAGTAATTTTGCAAGTACCGTTGGAGTCCCAGAGGTTTTTAGGCTTCTGTGTGATTTTTAAAAAAAATTGTTTAAAACGTAATTTATTAATGTTGCAGTTTGCTTAGTTTCTAAGCCTAAATGGCTTGTTTAAATTGAGACTGGAACGTGGAATTAGATGATCCTTTCTACCCTGGGGCTGCATAATCTATTGATGAACTCCTTCTAAGAGCACTTGGTAGAAAGATTAGGTGTTCTGTGAGCTGTGGCTGGTAACTGCACAGCAATTATCCCTCTGAGGCAGCATCAATTGTCTCTGCATAGCAGCTGTTAGGAGATTTTTTGGAGAAGGCGGGCTTAAAAATCCAATCAGTTTTTGTTTTGTTTTATAAAGGCATTTTGGTTTTTGAGCAGTGGTCGAGCTCTGAACTCCCTGCCTAAACAGCACTGGAGCAACATGAGCAGGTTGGAGATCAAACCTAAGGGCACCTGGAATACAGTGCAAATGCTTTGCTTTAGTTCGTATTGCCAGATCCAGAGGGAGAAGGAATTTGCCATGATCTCCCGAGTCTCATTCTGTTAGTTGTGTACTGAAGATGAAATGCTTCTTCCATCCTTATACCAGAGTTCTCCAGAAGTGAGAAGGGAACTGGCAGCTCGTGTCTTCCATGGATTGATGAGACCATCCTTCTTCCTGGTATTTCTTATAGATTTCAGCAATCTGATTATATTTGATTTTTATTTATGATTATTTGATTTTAGCAAACAGATGGGACTGTTCCTCTGACAGGAGTGAGGGACTACCTTCTTTAATTCAGAGTGCTTGGGACCATTCTGTGATTCTACAGCTGTTCCTGCTCCTGCAAGTACAGAGTGTGAGATCAAAGGCTGCTGATAAAACACCTGTGGGATATTACTTTGGCCAAGTTAGTATGAAATTTAAGAATGTAGAGTTCTGGCTGATTTTTTTTGTCTTTTGCTTATTTTGGCATTTTATTCTTTACAATTTAAATGTATGTTCATACATTATTTGCCTCTTTCAATATTTATTACTTTCCTGTGTTTTGGTGGTTATTTTTATACTTTTGTAGCCTCTGTATATGACACAGTTACTACAGGAGTTGCTTTCTGAACAACAATCGTTCACATCCCTAAGTGCTTTAGGAGGAAGTCACTTCTGCTTATGTATAAATTCATCAAGATACGTGCTTTTAAAAATATATATGACTTTATAATGCATATTTCCCTTATGGAAAGTCTCAGACATTGCTTTTAGAAGCTGTGTGAGAAGAAGAGGCTGTGGCAGTGTTTGAAGGAATTTAATCGACTTAAATTTAGGAAGAAATCTTTCTTTAAAAACAGCACATCTTCCTAGGAACCATTGAAACTGTTTGCTTTCAAGTGATCCTGTGTGTTAGAAAGTACCTGGCCATCAACTGCTATTGTCCAACACAGGATTATTTCCTTTAAAAGTTTATTAAAATTAGAATTCTTTCCAGTGTGTTGTGGATATTGGCAGATGTCCTCTGGCCCTGGCTGGAATGAAAATGTGGATCAGTATAGACTAGGATCTAACAGATAGGCAAAGTTGCTAAATTTTTTCAAAATACGTATTTTTAGCCATTTGGGGAAAAGAGATTTGTTTTGATCCTAGTTAGAGACTTGCCAGTCATTTTCATATTTTCCTGAGGTAAACATGCAAGAAACGTGGAGCTGGTGGGGGCAGAAAAGAGCCTTGTCTGGGTGTGTTGGAGGGAGGCGGGTTTGTTCCAGCAAGATGAAAGAACAGTCACTTGTCTGTGTTGTGCAGCACTATCAATATTATGCAAAAATGCAAAAGCTGGGGAACCTGTCAGTGGAAATTTCCATTTCTTTTATGCCTCACAGCTCAAAGGGAGCCCATTCTGCAGGGAGACGGGAGTGGCCCAGGGGAATGGGGAGCACAGCGGCTCCTGCTCCACCAGGAGCTCGGACACATTTGCTTTCAGAGAGAACGAATGAATTTTGCTATAGTTTTGTCTTTGCCTAGATTATCCTTTTGTCGTTTTTCTAAAATTCATGATTTGGATCTCGTGTGATGTGCAGGGAGAGCTGAAGGTCTGGTATCCAAGGGACGAGCGTGAGCAGGAAAGGTTCCGGAGTCCCGGGGGTGTGGCGTGACTGGGATCCTGCACTGGGATCCTCTCTCCTTCTCAGGGAGACACCTCAGTGCTGCCAAAGACATGGGAACACTGGAATTTGGCAGTGTCTCTTGGATGGGAGTTTGTGTGACAAGAGAAACCTGATTATCTGAGTACCAATGTAAATCATTGCATAATCAGCCAGTAGAATGAACCGTTTGTCTGTGTGTAGGGAAAAAACTCTTCCAAGACATTTTGACCATTGATTTTTTGTTTTAAGTAGTGTGTTTTGGAGCGTGTTTGCAGTTTTGACTGCAGAGTATTTCAGCTGAGAGCAGCCTCCGAAGTGAGGCACAGAACTGAGCACAGCACAAAATCGGTTCCACTGGGCTGGACTCAGACTCAAGGAAGCAGCAGGGAGGAAACGAGGAGCCAGGTGTGTGTGTTAGAACACGCAGAGCAGCTGGGGAGTTCTGTGCTGCCTGAACACTTATTTCATCATCTCTGCAGGGTTGGGGTTTCTTCATTGTTGCAGCAATGAAAGCTTGTGTGCAAAGCAACTGACACTTGAAGGAGTTGGCAGAAAATTTCATGTGGTGCCCGAATGACAAACTGTCCTGTGCCAGCCTTGCCTCGGCAGAGTGTAATTCCAAAGCTGTAGTTCAAAGGCCTTCACAGGGCAATCTTGATTTTTATCTCTATTTTTAATTTATTTTTCCCCTTTCTGTTTTGAACAAACATCTTGCTTTTCTTAGCTCTTGAATGAAAAATGAAGTCAGTCATCTTTGACCTTTGTGTTTACTGCTCTCAAAATAGCAGTACCTATTGAGGATAAAAATGAACATTTTTTAAGTTTAAAAAAAATTGTTAGACTTAATTTCCTCTGGGCTCTTCATGGACTGTTCTTATTTGGTATATGGTGTAAATGTTATTCCATAGTAAATGCAGTCTCAAGTTTTAAATACAAGAAATGTCACGTATTTTGGTAGTTATTGCAGGTGTGGTCTGTTGCTTTGTGAGAGTAACTTTCTGAAATTAATGTTAATGGGCTCTTTTATTGGGGAAGCAATGCTTAGGTGTATTTTGCGTTTACCAAGATAACTCTAAATAAATGAGGGAAAAAAGAGATGGCAATTAATGCTCACACGGTTAATTTGGTTCTTTTTACCTAGCACATACTTTTGCTTGAGGAACCATGTTTTCATGTTTAATTGTGGTGCAAAATACTCAAACAGTGTGTAATAACAGAGCAAAATGATGGGAGTTTGACCAGAGGTGCTTGGTTTAGAGGACTGACTGACTGGTGTGTTTGTAACCTTAACTTGATAGCTTCATATAGAAGCAAGGGAAAGTGTTCCCAAACCTTGCAAATAAAGTACTGGTTGGAGGAAAAATTAGGGTCATTGTACAAAAATTTAAAATAATAATTAAAAAAATATTAATAAACACACCCTCCCTTCCCCTGGCAAACAAACCAGCAAACCCAAACAAAACTGAAAGGAAATGTTACTTGGATCTCTGTCTTCTGTGGAAGATAAATCAGACACCAGCAGGCCACTGACTTCTGTCACCTTTTGTGGTAAAGTCAGGCTGCTGAAATGTGCAGGCTTCTCTTCCAGAGTACATTAGTTTAGCCTCTTTAATCTCCATCTAGATGTAAATGTTTGGATTTCAGAAAGCAAATGACGAGGTCAACCACCAGTTTAATGTCATATCTTTGTTTACATGGGTTACAATTGCAGTATGGCACTGTCTGCCTTTTAAAGAGTACCTGGTCACTTGTGCAGGATGAAGTACAAGATAAAAAGGCAGGGCAGGAATTTTGATTGAATGATTTTTAAAAGCTTGTGTGAAGTTGTGGACAGCTGTGGCTAAAGGCACATGGATGTTACTGAAGCCTCTGTGCATCAGAGCCGGCTCCTGGTGCTGTCCCAGCCTGGAAGGCTGAGCAGCAGCTTGGAAGCTGAGGAGCTTTGCAGCTCTCAGGAGTGACCTGATGGCAGTTCCCAGGTCTGTTAACAGACCTCTCATTTGTAGCACCAGTTCAGCTTTTCCATCCTCATTAGTCCAGGAGCCATACCTGCCTGGGCCCTGAAAAGCAAGAGTGTAGGATGATCACAGGATCACGGAATGGGGTTTCCCACCTTTGCAGCAGAATCAGCAGAACAAAAGCGTTGCCCTTTTTTTAGCATAAAATATTTATCTTGGCATAAGCCCATCTTCATCCACGAGTTACAACATCTCCTCTGCCTTGTCCTCCTTCTGAGTGGGACAGAGAGCAAATCTGTGGCCTTGGATGCTCTCCTTTGGACTGACAGGACCACTGGGGACTGAACAGAATAACTTGCAAATGAACTAGCAAGTGACCAGAAGTAATTTGGGAAAGGAGAAAGGGAGCAGCAGCAGCCTGGAGTGGATTTGATTCAGCTCAAAGATTTGATTCTGTTATGGATGGCAGCTCTGTACAGTATTTTATGGCACAGCATACTGTCTCATGAGGTTGCTGTAATTTCAGCAGAAATTCTTCTACCTCTGTGATGTGGTTTTACTTTGTCTATAAATATAATAGCAAGAACTTCAGCTCCATCATGGCCAGATTTGAAGCAGCTCATCTTTTTTCAATTAGTTTATTCTTCTTATTGTCACAATTATTCATTTTCTCTTACGTGGAAAAACTTAAGAGTATTTTAGGGAGTGTTCTCTACTTCTTGCTTTTATTTCTGCTCTGACTTTGCCCCAAACCCTTGTTTTTTTCTTATCTTTCTGCTCTAAGTAGTAGCTCCCACATTTTAGATTAAAGACCTCCGCTGCTATTTGCATCTCTAATTTACCATTACATGTGTGTATGACAGTGTCACTGCTGTCATTGCTCGTTAAGCTCCAAACAGGCTGCTCTGGGGGTATAAAAGATCATCTTCATTTTAGCTTTTTCAGAAACCAGCCTTATTGTATGAATGTAAAGCAATTGTTAATTGCATTAGAAAGGTTTGACCTGAACAGGAAAAATGAAATTGCGGAGATGAATAAATTGGAGCCTCAAGATAGAATAAATTCTTTAGAATTGTTGAATTCTCTGTAAGGACTTTGATATTCTTTGTAAAAAGTAAACTAGAATAAAATGCCAGTCATGACGACAAGTTCCTGATATATCAAAGTACATTAGGAAAGGCATCAGCAGTTTCATTTCAGCATGATTTTGTATTCTGCAGTATCTCAGACTTCTTGAAAGAAGCCTTCAGGTCCATTTGTAGCGTGGAGCTGGGTGGTAAATGTGTCATGTTGTGGGCAGACCTGCTCATCCTGCTTACACTGTGCTCCTTTGGAAAGGTCCCCAAGGTGACAGATTCTAAAAGTCAGAGGTAGCAGGATTAATTAATGAGCACAGCTGACCCCACAAATCGTAGACCATCATGTGTCATCCATGTATGGTACTAAGGAAGTACAAAATGTGTGTCTGAAAAAGCATAACCTGGATTTATAAGAAGGGAAAGGGTAGAATATTAAATACATCTTTGGTTGCTTGTTCTGATGGCTAGGTCTCCTACAACTAAAATTAACTTCCTTTTGAATATGACTTCTGCCTTAACTTTGCAGCTTTTGATTTTGTTTTTCTGTTAATTTTGTTGGCTTTCTGATGTTAAGCTTTTAAAACAACCAGTATTTTTGATTGTTCGACCACTGGAGTCTTCGTGTACACAGCTCAATCTATTTAATATTCAAAGCAGTTTAGGTTTTTTTGATTCATACTGTGACAAATAGTCTCCTCCTTTCAATGACTTCTGTGGCTCTTCTCTGTACCCTGTCCAATTTTTCACCATTCTGTTAAAAATGTGGGTACTGGAACAGGACGCAGCATTCCAGTGTCCCTTGCAAAGGTAAGATTACCACCTATCGTGTCCATATGTCCAAAGGAGTGCAAAAGTGATTTTCCTCCCTTTTTTTGGCCATGGCAGCACGTCTTGAGATGCTTGCCTACAGTAATTACTAAGTTCTTCTGGATTATTTCTTCTTGTCTGTGTTCTGTAGGTGCTTCCTGTAGATGCCAAATGTACTCTGGTAGTAAAATACACAGCTTGACCTTCAGTTGAACTGATTTATTATTTTTTTTAATTATCCAAGAGCATAGCTGCCCTCTCCTCAGTTTTTAGTTTGCACATTCTTGGTGACACACGTGCATTTACATAGAGACTTGGTGAAAAGTTGAACACTTGAAGCTGGATCTCTTGTAGGTATAGTGAGACTTCCCCTCTAGTGGGAAAAAGGTTTGTGCAGGTGAGAATCACAGCTCGTGTTGGCAACTGCAGGAGCACGGTTAGAGCTGTAAACTCAGAGCTGCAGAGGGGCATGCTTGGAGAAATTGTGAAATGCCATTTATTTTCTAATACTTCTATTTATATAAACTTTAAACTTTATCTCTGCAAAGCAAAAGTTATATAATTAAAACTGCAATAGCTAGTTAATAGAATTTGGATTTGTGTGATGTCCTAAGTGCCTGGTAGCATCTATCTCCGTAAGCTTGAGCAGGGATAAAAAATATCTCTCTGTACAGGCAGGTGAAAAATTGGTAGGAATTTGTGAGACTCACAATTTGGTTTTCTTTCTTTACTATTTGATAAGAGTTTGGGTCTTACTGGGCTCATGACTTCTGGACATGAGGGTGGAAGTGGCAATGAGCCGTGGAAGCCTCTCCGATTCCTTTGGAAAGTCCGTGTTGGAGATGAGGATCAGGCCACAGTGATGCCTCATGCGATCTGTACACTCAGTTTTGATAACCAGCTGTTGCTGAGTCAGTACCCTCAAAATAGATAGTTTCCTGTGAATAACACAGTGCCAGAAACTTCCATTTCTGCTGTTACTTTCTAAAGCATTCTGTAATCATGGCTAGGAGAAGAGATGTTTTGGGGGTGGCTGGATGGTACTGTTCCCTTCAAAGTCTTTGTGCTGTGTAACTGGAACATAGTTATGGGATTCATACCCAGCAGAGTAAGTTTAGGGTTATGGAACTTATGTCTTAAGTTTTCTAAGCCTGACTTCTTATTGCACTTCCTAAGAAGCACTTTGGGGAAAAAATAAAATAAAATAATTTTTTAAAAATGGAAAAAGTGAAGGAGCTGTAACAGGAAGTGAGCCTGCCTTGCATGTGGGAGAAGGGAGTCAAGTAGAACAAATTGTCCTTGAATTCTAATTATTGTGATTGTTTTTATATGGTGGGAGTTGCCGTGTTCACTGTGGTTTTGTTCTGTGTGGGTTTTTTGGGTTTTTTTCTTTACCTCAAGCCTGTAAGTTGCACAGGAATCTTGTATGCAGGTTTTCTTTCCATCCCTTCTGCCTATGGTAGTATTCACTTCTCAGTGATTTCATGTTTGTGCTGAACTGTCCTTTCTTGATCCCTCCACCCCTGACCTCACCTGTTCATTGATGGTTCGTTCGTGGTTTGGGAATGGTGTGCCCCTGTTTAGTGGGAGCATGCAGATAGTGCAGTGTCCATACACATCAGATGTGAAAGGTGTCCTGATAGCACACTGAACACCTTGTCCTGAATGAATCTAGACTTTGTTTCTTCTGTTATTTACATCCTTGCATATTTTTTCCCTCGAGTCTGATCAGTTAGTCTTGTATTGATATAATTATTTTTGTGCAAATACCTGCCATTCAGAATTCTTTCTTTGGTTCCAGTGACATGTTAATGACCCTGTTTGAGGTGAGGCATGGCAGCAGCAGCATCTGAACACCAGTGACATGTGCAGTGCATGAATTGTGCGTAGCAAGTTGTTTTTCTTCGCTTGGAGCAAAGCGGGAGTTCTCCCTGAGCGTGTTGCTGTGCTTATGTTCTAAAATGTCTGCTTGAAACACCAGTTTTATGCAACGAATAGGTAAAAATCTCTGTGTTCTTAAACGACTGGCAGCTGTTACTCACAGAAGTGGCACAGGATGCACAGTTTTGTACAGTGAAGGCCTCAAGGAATGGTAGAAAAGCTCCTGCCTGGTGTCTGGGCAGGGCACAAGCACTGCTGGGATGTGGGGAACAGGGGTTCCTGTAGTGCCCGGTCTGACAGCCAGGTTGGTTCAGCACCAGCTGAGGTCCAACAGGGTGAGCCCATCCCTGTGCTGACAGCTCTGCCCGGAGCCAGCCCGAGCTGAGGTGATGGCCCAGGGCTGCAGGGTGCTCTGTGTGCTGTGGGACTGCAGCTCACACTGCTGCTGGTCCTGTGTGACAGCCTTCTGCCTTCTGTGGGACACCTGAGCAACTGTGCAGGAAGTGGCAAAGGGTTGCTGCAGTTCTTGTTCCAACCTTCTGTGTCATCACTTCTGATAAAGCAAACAATCATCATTTAGTAATGCTACTGAATTTATTTTTTTAGGATCTGGTCAACACTGGACTCAGCACTTTCTTCTTTTTCATTGCCTCTGTAGTACTTGCTGCTTTAAACCATAAAACTGGAGCAGAAATTGCTGCTGTGGTAAGAATTTAAACTTGTTTATATCTGACTCTTACCTTGTATTAACACTTAAAATTAACTTTTACTCATTGATTGAATACACCTGTTGCCTTTGCCATCACAATTTACTTCTAATTTTACAGATTGCTATAAAATAGTTCTTCTTTTCTAGGAGTATTAACATCCTTTGTCTTAAAGCTTGAGGCAAGAACAGTGGAAAAATGACTTGCAGAGAACACTTTACAGTTGAACTTGCCTTTCTCTATAGCTGCCTTACATGATCCTGTGCTATGTTGCAAGCCCATGGAAAAGATAGAGCCAAAAATTCAGAAGAAATTGAAGCTCTTGCACATAATTTGCTGAGTTTTTGCTCAGTACAGGTGATTTTTTTGTTCTGTGGAGTGAGTGTAGCAGCACTTCAGGGTTTTAAATCTACAACAGTCAGTTCAAGCAAATGAATTTTGTGCATGAGTTGGCAACCTCTTTTTATTTTCTTTTTTATTTTCTTTTCAAACCTGGTTTTTAAAATCACATGAGTCCTGCAGAAGCATAGAGGAAAAACTGCAAAGCAGCTGCTTCTCCAGGCTGATGCTCTGGACTTGTCACTTTTTGTGTGCACCCTCAGGAATGAGCTTTTGGATGAGGAGCTGGTTTCTTTACAAGAGGGTCTTCCGCTGGGCTGCACCGCAGGATTTAATTGTCGTGTTGGCAGTCAGAGAACTTTGTTTTCTGGGATCATTGATCTTAGTCACTTTTGCAGATGCTCTAGTTCATTGAAGAAGTAAAACACTTTCCCAGGCCATGATGATTTGTCAGTGCAAATAATGTAGGAAACTGAACTTCTGAGCACTTTGCTGTGAAACTGCTTTTCTTCTTGTTTTCAAAAATTGTCTTTGACAACTCTTTCTGCCTCTCGCAGGTGTTTGGTTTCCTGGCAATGGCAGTGTACGCTGTGAACACGTTTTTTGCAATCAAGAAGTGGCGAATGAGCAGCAGGCAGCAGAGCAGCCGCCAGACCAGCGAATACATCCGTGCTCGGACGGAGTCCAGGGAGGTCGTGCACCGCCCGGAGATCCAGCGCCTGGATGCGTGACAGTGACCCGCAGATGGGACTGAAAGGGAAAAGAAGCACTCGACTCCCTCATGGAATAAGGGTTTTTGCTTTATTTAAGGAGGAAGAGGCAGATCCGAGGGTGGCGAAGGATGCCCAGCCCTGCATGTGTGCAGAGATGCATTGAGCCAGAAGCTGCTGTCATGGAGGCAGAAAATGTTGGTCATTCCAAAGGAAGGTCCCTTCAAGATCTCCACATATATATGTGCATATATTATATAGCTCATATAATATATAATATATAACGTATATATGTGCTGAAGTACGTTATTGTTTTGGATAACTGCACAGTAGTTTCCTTCCCCCTCTGAAGATCCAGTGTCCCTTCATCTGCCCCAAAGACAGACCAGCACTGCCTTGGCTGGGTGACGGAGGAGGGAAATCCACAGGGAGCAGGTGGAACACCCGGATGTGCCGAGGAGCCAGGGGCACACAGCAATAACTCCAGCCACGGCCCGTGTCAGCCAGCGGGGTCTGTCCATCCCAAATTGGGTCTGTCTGTCCTCCTGCTCCCTTCTGCCCTGCAGCCCCCGGCACACCTGCCTGCCTGCTGGATAACCATTCCACGTGTTCTCATGGATGCAGTGTGCTGGGAAAGGGCCACTGGCCAGCTCTGAACTGGGCTGAGGCTGGGGTGGTCACTGGTGGCCACGGGGGTTCACTGAGTGTGAGTAGCTGGTTGTCTGCTCGTGTTGGGACACATTCCAGTTTTCAGTCCAAAGTGGGAAAATAAATATATTTAGGAGACAGGGTGGAGAAAAGGGGCTTGAGGGGCACAGTAGAGAATGAAGGGGTTGTCATCCTATAGACTTACATTCCAGCCATGGCTTTTTCTTTTTCTTTTTCTTTTTTTTTTTTCTTTTTTTCTTTTTTTTAAAAAGGTTCAACATTTCTAGAAGTTGTTGCTAGAACTTGCTTTCCCTCCAAGCCCAGGGTAAGCAAGGACTAGCAAAAATTTATGTGCTTTTAAAGTGTTCCTAAGGTTGCAATGTTGTGATTTATGTAAGGTAAATATTTCTTTTTGGAAGGATGGTTGTTCTAAAATTAAACCCATTGGTAATAGGTAAACCTGATTTTTATTTTAACTGGGTGTTTCTGCAGATTTTTTCCCCTAATGGTTCTTAGGAAAATGAATTTAGCTAATTGGAAAATAATATGATTGTGTTGATTTGTTTAGAAATAGTTTTACTTAACTGAAGGCTTTTTTTATTTTCCTTGTACTTCCAGTGAATGAATTACATTTTCTCTACTCACAACTCAAATTCAGCAGTAATTGGTAGGACAATGTCACAATATTACTAGGAAGATGTCTCTTGAGATTTTTCTGGGTTTTTTGGTGTTTTTTATCTCTGTAGTGCATTATTTGGCATTTGTGTGCCTGTGTGAAGACAGTGTGTGTGGGAGATGATCTCTGGAGCTGAACTCCTTTCTGGTGTGAGGAAAATAGAAATCTGTGGAATCAGTGAAACTGTTTGCCATGTATGCCTGAGTTTCTGTGTCCTGGTGGAGCTGCACTCCTCAGGGTGGGTGCAGTACCTGGAGCCTTAAGGACAGCTGGCAGAGCATTGTGGATAAGTTCTTTTAACCATGAAAACCAGGTTACACCAAACAGGAGATCAGGAGAAGTGCCTGGGCTTTTATAATACTGGAGGGAACTGGGACAGTGAAGGTGTGAACCTAATGCTGCAATGCTCAAATCGAGCAGCAGAGAATTACTTTGATGAGTGAAAAAAGGTGACAAAGATGATGCCTTTTCATTTTTCAGTGTACTGACATCTACAGTGCATTTCACCTTAGTGGTTAAGATGGAGATTAAAATTCAGAGTTACTGATGAGGTTAAAGAAAATTTGCATTTTCTTAGTGAGTGATGGTTTACCAGTTCCTACAGTAACATTTTATTGTGCTTTATTGGATGTAATGCCAAAGGGAACACCAGGTTAAAAGAAGATTGAACCAGCTCTTGGTGTTGGATCAGAACAGAGACATTTCACAGAGGGCTGTCTCACCTGGGTGCATTCCCTGAGCAGCACATGACAGTTTCATGGCCAGGGTGGTAAGAAATAACAATTTGTTATTGCCAGAACTGCTGTGACAGCCCCGCTGTTTGCCAGCACTGCCCAGGACTGGCAGAGTTTGCAATGTCAATCATTACAAGACTTCTTAAAAATAGCACAAGCATACCCAGTCTGGAATTGTAAACTGCCATCATAGCAGTTTGTGTAAAGATTGTAAAAAACCCCAAGCAAACCCAAACCAAACAAAACCAAAAAAACCCCAAACATCCCACACCAAAACCAAAATCAAGCCAAACCCACCTACTGAAATACAAAATGCAGTTCTCCAGAAGATCCATGCTTTTGGAGTGGAGCTGCCATCTGAAATCAGGGAACAGGATGGTGTCCCAAGGGGATTTTGTCAGGAGTGTGTCCTGTTGCTGGCTGCTGGCCAGGGCTGAAGGAGCATTCCCAGATCCTCTCCCGTGCTCCCTGGGCTCATTGTGGTTGGGGCAGAGCTCTGGGAGCTCTTGTGCCTCTCTAGGTTTATGAATTTGGTACCTTTCAAACCCCTACAGCTTTCCTTGCCTAGAAAAAGGGTAGCTCTGGAGGTTTTCTCTGGAGTGAGGTCCCAGCTCCCTCTGAGCTGCAGTGACGGGAGCAGAGTGGGGCAGTCACAGCTCAGGTGCGGTGCAGTCCTTGGGGCTGCTGCAGGTGGGGTAAGTTTCCTTCAGCTGAGAATGCCAGGATTTATTACTTACATCGTGCCCCGAGTTTAGCACAGCTCTCAGGGTAGAATCCAAAAGAGAACCGTAATTTTGAAAACACTATCTGATTCACTTTGTAAAAGAAAAGCAAATGTAAATTTGTAATTTCCTGATTTTTGGGACCAAAGATGATTTTAGTATTGTATTTGTAAAAAATCTTAAAGCACTTACTGCTCTGCAGAGACGTTATTTACTATTTGGATTATATAGAAGGGAAATGAAGTAGCTGTGAGAGACAGCTAAATTTGAAATATTAAGATCATTTGATGTATACATGGTTCATTCCCCTGAGTTAATTTTACACAGTGTATTGGAGAGGTACTGTTTTAAGACTGTTATTTAAACTGCAGTCACACAAAAAACCCTTAAGGAATAAAACAGAGTAGAAAGTTTAAATTTTTTTGAACTTGCTTAGAAAAGTGGCATTAAATTGCTTCTCTCTCAGTCTTGCTTGTAATTGCTAGCACGTAGGGATAATTTCTTCTAGTCCTTAAGAGTGCTGTTTAGCTCTCTAAAGGGACTCAAACCCCACTGTAAATAGAACTAAATTACAGCAAACACTTGAACTTGGTAGGAGCAGGATGCTGGAAACAGAAACAGTTCGGATGAGCCCCCTTTGGTCAAACAAAGCCCTTAGACCTGGAATCTCTGTGTGTTTCTGCGTGTGGAAATGACTAAATTCTGCAGCTTATGCCCAGACATCAAAATATTAAAAAAAAAGATCTGACTGGAGCAGCAGCATAGGAGTTGTTCCACAGTGCTGTAGGAATCTGTTTGCCTCTCACTGCTCAGGTTTGTCAGGCTCAGGTGAGGCTCGTGCCACGTCCTTGTCGTGCTGTGCAAGCGGCCCCAGCAGGAGCTGCTAAAGCCACAGAGGAACTCAGTTATGTGTCTGAGTAAAGCCAATTCCTTCTTCCTCTCCACTTTTTCCTTTCGTTTGGAATAGTCATGCCTCATGGATCTAATGCTTTAGTATTTAATTCTTGCTAAGCCTTGTTTGTTGGTCTGTGTAGTGTCTGCTGCAGTGCCAGGAAGATCAGAATGTGTCCAACATCCCTTTATTTCAGCTGTGGTGCTCTTCCCTTTCCTGATGGCTTAGGAGGCTGGGCTGGGTGTTCTTTTCTGTTGGACTGTGGAAAGCCGGTGTTTGTGTGAGATTCCTGGTAGGAACCACGTGCTTGGAGCTTGGGAGGGGTAGAGATTGATCTCCCTGTGCCTTCTGAGAGACAGGCACTGGCTCCAGAGATCTGATATTTCCGTCTGTGCTGCTCACTGGATTCAGGAGCACAACATCAGCAAAGATCTGTGCCGTGGTAGCAGCTCCTCATCTTTCACTTATAAGGTGTCTTTTACTTGGGGTTTCAGTGAAAGGAGCAGCGTGTGTCGCTTCTTCACTGGCTTTGTCATGGGGTGCGCTCTGCTCTCGTGGCACGGTTTGGAGTTGTTTCCCCTCTCTGGATCTCATTGCTGCTTCTAGAAAGAGGAGTCCCACTCTTCCTTAAGGTAAAAGTTTGATTTTTCCCCCTTTGAATTATTCTGGCCCATGTGCTGCTCGCCCCCTCCCACCAGGGCAGAACTGGTGGTTCATGAAATGCTGTGGACACAGCAGGAGAGTGGATCTGCTGCAGGCTGCACTGGGCTGTTCTGAGTCACTTGAGCACTAGCTTTTCGTGAGCTTTAAGGTCCCTAAATGAATTTGGTATTTGTGACCTCTCTGCTATTTTGGGGATGTGCAGGCACAGCAGATGCTTACCTAATACGTGGCTTTATTAATGCAATCCTTTCTTCCTCCCTCTTCCTTAGGCCTCTTTCTGTATCTGTTATTTTCTTGTCTCATGACAACTTTGTAATCATTTCTACTCTTTTCTTTCATGAGGGGGAAAAAAACTCACCAAAAATCTAAAATAACCAAGAATAATGTTTTTAGGGCATAATTTAAAAATGAAACCAAACTTAATAGCAGTTCAGATAGTGTAGAAAATAATATCCTGTCTCCTACTCAGCTGGGATACTGAACAGCTTTGTCCACGGAGGAGCATAAAGAACAGTTCTTGTCCTGAAAGCTCTGGAGCCAAAAATCTTCAGCAGGTATTCAGGATAATAAAAAGGCAGAGTCTGATAAGGAATTTGAGATGTGAGAAGGACACTTGACAATCCAGTGCTTTCAAAGTGATGCATGAACAGTAAGAACCCACAGTGGAGAGATTGTGCACCCACGGTGGTCGTGGTGATCTCAGCAGCTCAGGGGGGGCTGAGAGAGGGCTGGAATTGTCCAGGCTCAGCTTCCAGCTGGCTCAGGGCTGCTCCAGAGGGTCCCTGTCCAGAGGGGGATCCGGGCTCTGCTCAGTCCCACGGGAAGGAGTAAAGCCAACGTGTGGCACTTCTGAAAATCAGGCACTTGGCTCGTGTTATTTGTAGCATGAAATAGTGGATTGTTTATTGTCTGGAGGGCCAGCAAAGCTCAGAATTACTGTGCAGATAGAGGTGTCCTGTGTGTGGATTTTAATGGCAATAAAAGCATTCTAAAATGATCCTGAAAATCAGTACAAAAATGCACGGAATGTTTGCAAATACTTTGTAGAAATTATGCCGTGTTCCTCTCTTTATTTTGACAGAGGGAGTTGGCTAAAATGAATTATACAAATACTTAGGAAATCTCTTGAATGACATTTTAGAGGTTTTTCCTGGTATATTATTTTCTCTGTCAGCCACTTGGCCACCTTGATAGATCTGCTTGACCGAGTCAGAGTGGTGCTGTCCAACCTGAAAGGGTTCCCTTGTTTTGGTCTTTTTTTTGTGTTGTATTTTTAAAATCTGTCTATAATTTAACCATTTGTATGCTAAAAATAATCTTTAAAAAATCTGCTTACACTGTGATTTCTGGTAGCCTTTAATTTAGAGTATACAACACAATCTAATTTTCTTTTGAGATATGCAGCTTTCAAAAGTGTTCTTATATATGCCCAGAAATGAAAGTTGTCTATTTATCATAGGAATGTGATTAGATAAAGTTACCTATCCAGAATCCCAGTGCAACTCTTTGATATGTGCTGGATGGAAGAGTTAGTGAAATTGCCTTTTAATCTCTATGGGTTAATAAATATTTTTTTATAACTAGCCACAGATATTCCTTTTTAAATTATACTTGGCAAACAGAAGATATTTAATTTTATATACAATATACATAGTTACCTTGATTGACATATTTATAACATAGAGCTTTGTGTTTACTATGAAGGTTTTATCTGTATCCCATGGACTTCATGGGCAAAACTTTAAAAAGCCAGTTAGCATTTATGGAAGGATATGGGAACTTTCTTCACAGCTTCAGAATGAGGACATGGGAGCGTTTAAAAAGGCAATAGCCAGATTGTTTTAACAGAGTATCTGGGGGGGTTCTTATTTTTTGATTGGGGCTGGTCCCTACAGCTATTTTAATAACATCTGGATGTGAGTAACAGAATGGAATATGAGCATCTGCCTCTTGTGACTGTCACAGGCTATTGTCTAGAGCACAGGAAATTTCAGGGTATTGTATTGTTTTGCTTTGGACAAATGTCTCAATAGACATATTTAATTAAAACCTTCATGTGTCTGAAAGAAAACATCCTCTCTTAACTAGGCTGATTTATCACTTTTGGTAACCTTTTAATCCCCAAAGTAGTGCTGTCTAAATATTTTTAGCGATGTTACAGCTGTCCTGATGTCTGCAGGTTAAAGTGGTCCTGGCTAGCACCCTTTTATTACAACAATTGCTACCTTCATTTTTCTACTGTTTATACTTTAATCTTGAATGTTTACTGGTTTCTGTTGTCGGATCTTGTGGAGGGAGAGTGTCTTAGCACTACAGCTCATCCAGCTTTAACTCATACATCACAGTCCTGGAGTAAGAAAATACTTTGATTTATATATTGTGGCCAATTTATTGCATTTTAAAATGATTTCTATACTCTAGACACAACATTTATGACATAATAGGACGAATGACTTAGCTAATCATTATATCTGTCTAGACTTACTCTCTTCTGTGTTAGTGTCCTTTGAAACTATTTGTATATGTTGAAGTTTGTAAGGGTTCAGGAACCCACAATAAAATAGTAAAGTATGTATTTATTTCTCATTATAATGCTCGGATTTGATTTGGAAGTTGACACTTTGTATGTCTTTTCACAGAATTGTAAACAAATACTGAAAAACTGCTTCACCTAGGGTGCCTTCCATGTGTGGTACAAACACTTGCATTCACAGGAATAGAGATGTAAATTTATTAATCCAGTAAACACTATTTTTGTAATGTGAGTCACTAATGCAGCTCTGGCCTCGTTGTGCTTTGTTCCCACCAACACCAGGTTTATGGCTGCTGTGGTCACTGCCTTCCCTCCCTGTGTGCACTAAATCTGACCCCATGGCAATCACAGATTGTGTCTCCTTTGCTCTGCCCTCGGCTGCCGCCTGAGCCTGGACATGAAGCACATTTCTGGTGCTCCAGATTTCCTTCCTTGAGTCTCATGGAGGGATGCTCAGTGTGGGATGTCTGTATCCTCAGGGCTGACCCCGGGTCCTCCAGACAGACTCTACAGCCCAATCCAAACATTCCAGTTCTAGCTCATAATTCATGATTTACGGCTTCTGAGGAGGGAGCAGCCAGGCCTCACCAAAAGACTTTATCCCTCTGGCTTACAGGTGCTGTGTTGACAGGTTTGTAATTGCAAACACTCAGAGGTACTATGGAAATACCAGGTTAGAATTCCATTCAGGCTGAGCAAAGGGGATGCAATTCTCCTTTTATCACATGAGCACAAGTCTGCTGTGTAATACCCTTGGTACTTTGCTTTTGAAGTAAAATCTGCGATGTTCTGTCCTGGAGAATCCTCGGAGCATCCTCGGTGTGTGAGTGCGGCACCCGACTGTTGTCCTTCCCTGGGCGGTGCCCCTCGCCTCGGGGGCTGCAGGCCAGGGCTCCACTGATCACCAGGTCCTGCTGCAGGACTGGAGGAGAATCAGCAGTCAGCGCTCCTTCACCTGGAGACAGATCACAGCCCTGAAGGGTTTCCCATTGTTCTGCTGAGTTCTGGAGTTCTCACAGAGCCCGGTGCTGCAGCAGCTGTTCCAAGGTGGTGCCTCCAGCTGGGAGCACCTTCCTGCCGTGCCCACAGCTGGAACTCGCTGGTGGCAGAGCAGCAGCTGCCAGCTCTGGCTGGGAAAGGTGTCCTGAGAATGCCTGACCAAGCTCAAAGGCAAGGTACTCTACAAGAAAACACAACCTCCAGTTTGTTCCTGCACCAGTAACCATCTTTCAGTTTGTTGTGTTCTTTCTGTTGGTGTCTGTGCTAATCAAAAAACAAGCTGAAGAATTGTAAAGTCTTGCAATACACAAAGCAGTCTTGGTTTTAAAATCCATTCTGTTGCAGCATAATTTAAATGGTGTATTTATCAGTTTTAAATATCATTTTGCTTTTCCAGTCTTTTGTATATGGGCACAATACTTTTTGTAAATTTTTTTTTTATTTAGTTGTCTTTCTGTCTTTTCTTTCTGGTATTGGAAGATTTGAGCTCTCTGGGTTTTCACGGTACTCTTCTGATCATTCTTCATAGTGGTAAAAGTCTGTATTTTTGTATGTAGGAGAAATGGTAGTTTTCTAACACTTAGCCCAATCATTATAGTATGGAATCATTTGTGAAGGACTTCCTGTTTAATAAATGGACATATTAAAGTACTAAAACAGCGTCTCCATCTGTAAACGTGGCCTGGGCTGGGCTGATTGTCTTCCCAGTGGCTGGTGTGGGGCTGTTTTGGATGTGTGTTGATAATAGATGTTTTTGTTAAAAGCCAAGGCCTTTCCTGCCCCTTGTGCTGCCACGCTGGGGAGGGGGCGGGGGTGCCTGGGAGGCTGGGGGGGACACAGCCAGGACAGGTGACCCCAGCTGACCACAGGGGTATCCCACACCTTATGACATCAGTATATGAAGGGGGGAAGGAGGAAGTGGGATGTTTGGAGTGATGGCGTTTGTTTTCCCAAGTCACCGTTCCAGGGGATGTGGCCCTGCTCTCCTGCAGATGCTGAACACCCTGCCTGCCCATGGGAAGCAGGGAATTAATTCCTTGTTTTGCTTTGCTTGTGTGCACAGCTTTTGCTTTCCCTATTAAATTGTTTTACCTCAACCCAGGAGTTTTCTCACTTTTCCCCTTCCCATTCTCTGCCCAATCCCACTGGTGGGAGGAGAGCGAGCCCTGCGAGGGGCTAGGGGCCTGCTGGGGTGAAACCACCCCAAGAGGCAGCACAACCCCTCAGTCCAGCACTGGGGGGGGGTTCCTGGGTTCATAACCCAGCCAGGGCAGCTGCAAAATGCACTTTGTGTGAGGCAGCGTGGGGGTTAAACAGGGCTGGGGCTGTCCCTGGGGCACTCCTGGATGCAGGAGTTAAGGGGAAACCACGTGAGAGGCCTTGGTGAGAGGTCAGAGAGAGCAGAAAGAAGGTGGAACTGCTCTGCTGCTCAAGTGATTGTGGTGGAATTGCTCTTGGAGTGTTTCTGGGGCACTGCCATGGGCTGGAATGCTCCATCCTGGGGTTTGCAGCTGCCCATTCGGGACTGGAAAGGGATTTTGAGGCTGAAATGCCCCAGGGAGTGGGGTAATACTCTGCTGCCTCATGAGCTGGGGGTTACAAGTGATGCTGGTGGGATTTTTGGTTTCCAGGTGTTTTAGGTATGAGGTGAAAGCACGGAGTCAATACAGGTGAGAGCTGGGGAAAGGCACGGAGGGATGGGTGAGTTTGTGAAGAGATTTAGGAATGTGGACGCTGCACTCAGAAGACTGGGGAGGGATCAGGGGCGTGTGGGGAGGTGGGCACAGGTGCTGGCACAGGGGAAGGATTCCCTGAGGGAGCCATGTGCTCTTACAAGGGGCCGGTTCATTTTGCCTGTGTGGGGCTGTCAGCAGCACTGTGGCATTATCCAGGGTGGTATCCGTGGTGCTCCTGAGTCGGGAGCAGCCTCATCAGCTGTCAAATTTAAAAAAAAATTATTTTGTCTAACTTTTAGGTACTGGATCTTCCTTCAGTCTCCCGGGAAGACTGGAATTAATTTGTTCATGGATCAGGCTAACAAAATGTGATGGGCTGTGTCCAAAATACATAAAAGAAAAGGACAAGTATTTCCTGGTGAAAATTAATGTTGGAATCGGTATTTTCCTCTTCACGGAAATAGATTTAAAAATTGACTTATTTAAAAAAACAACCAAAACCAACCAACCAACAAAACCCCACAAAAGCAATAGCAACAAAAACAAATGAACAAAAAATTCCAACCAACCAACCAAAAAAAAAACCCCCTAACAACCCCAAACCAAAAACCCCCACCCAAACTCCTCCTCTCCAAAGCCCCAAACAAAATCACATTTTCTGCGTAGCACTGTTTTACTTTCTGACCTGGACGTTTTACAAAACACTGAGCGCTGGGAATTCTTCCACTAAAAGGGGGATCTGTGTCACAGTGTGGATTTTTTGATGCATTCCTGTTTATTTATTCCTGACTTTTAAACCAATACTCCATGCAAAAGGGTGTCTCTAGCATCTTGTAACAGGATTCACATTCTCAGTGCTTACCTAGATTTCTTGTGCTTCCTTGATACATCCTCAGAGGATTAAAGGATGGCCTGGAGCTGCCGTGCACGCGCTGACACATCTGGCTCTTCCAGGCGCATTTGCTCTTCCAGGGAAGTTTGTGTCCTGGTGCAGATCTGGAGTGAAGCCACGCAACATTATTTCTGATCAGAGATGTGCCCAGTGCACATCCTTAGCAGAAGGATGATGAGTGGAAGCAGGTGCTTGCTGAGCAGAGCATCCAGTTGTGTTCTGCCTTCCAGCACACCAGGCTGTTCTCCACCACCACAGCAGCTGACATACTCTGCTCTTCCTAGGTATCCTGGAAGTCACTCTGGCAGATAGAAATTTAAGACTTGAGGAACTTTGAACAGTATCAAGTGAAAAGCAAAATTAGGTGGAGTAATGGACAGAGTGAGTGCTCAAAGGACAACAGAGCCTCTTACTTCAGTCAGAATCTAAAAAAGCTGCTTGGAAAGGTATTTGAATTCCTTGGAAAGGTATTTGAATTCCTTAGCATCACCTGTCCAAAAATCACTGCACAAGTCTGAGTAAGTCCCCAGATAAATGTAAAAGCTTGGTAGGAGGGAGAGAGCCCTTCAGGCAGGTGAGAGCTGTGTGAACTCACCAGAGGTGCCCCTTTCCCTTCCTCTCAGTGGCACTGAGTCAGTGTTGAGATCACAGAACTTCTGGCATTGTTTCTACGTGGATTTGTCCACACTTGGGATTGGAAACTCCTTCTCAGGCAGGCCCAGGAACTCCAGGTGGCCGTGGCTGTGCTGGAGCTGCAACGAGGGCAGGGATTGGACTCGGGGGGCTTTGGAAGAGGCTCCTTGTGGCACACGAGTGACTGTGATTGGAAAGAGGTGTCTGACGAGGCCACTGAAATCAGGACTTAATTAAGGACTCCACGCTGCAGGTGCCAGTGTTGTGTTTGTCTCCTGAAACCTGAACTGCAGAGAAACCAGCACTTCCAGAACCCTTCTGATGTTGTCAGTTGAGGAAAAACAAGCAAACAAACATAAAAAGCCAAAAAGCCGAGCTGACTTTTCCTCCACGTGCCCCAGACCCTGAGCTTGGTGCAGTATTTGTGGCAGAAAATGGGCAGAAGACTGAGTCAGCCCCCTCCACCCCAATCAAAACTGGCTTTAAAGTAATTATTTAAAATCTGATTTTCTGAAATGACATTCCTAAAATACAGAACTGTGTTTTACTTCAGTCACGGGAACAGATCTTCTTAAATAAAAGGCTGGGATCTTACAGAAGTGCCTGACCCAGGGAGCAAACTGCTTCGAAATAAAAGAAGTCATCATGTACTTAAAAGCCAGAAAGGAAATTCTCTGGGCAGGCACCTCACTGCAAGCTGCTACAAAAGTCCTGAAGCAACTAATGAACATTTTGTTTGCTGCCTCTGTTTACTTTAGTCCAGCGTGAAAAAGATGACCAGAAAACCTCTGTATCTTTTGGTGTGTGAAGGGTGAACCCGAAGGGGACTTTGTTGTTTACAGGGTTATTGGTTGCCAAGAGAGAGCACTGAACCCCCAATGTCCACTCAGTATTTCAGAACTAATTCCTGGTTAAATTCCTTCATCTCGTGCCCTAAGGAAGAGGTTTGTCCTGTGGCTGGTCCCCAGGGCTGGCTCTGAGCTGTGCCCCTTCCCCAGCACAGATTTAGGATTCCTTAAATCACTGTCCCTTGTGCTGGGCAGAGGCAAAGCAGCAAAATCAGGTCTCCAAATGAGTAAAGACACTCAACACGCCTATTAAAAGAGGTTTAATCCACCATGGTTTCTAAATATTAACCATGTCTCCAGCTGTGACATGCAATACATCTTTTACTTAAAAAAAAAAGAGAAATACAAAACGAGTATAAAAATGAGCCCGGGTCCCCTGAACATCACAGTGTGTGCCAGTAAAATATGACAAGAGAAGGGAAAGAAACACAGGATTTTGTACAGGAAAAGGTCCAAGGAGATCTCGCTCATAAATCAAAGATTATCTGTCACATTTAGAAGCAACCACTTGTTTTGCATTTCTTCTGTCAGTGGTCAGGAAGCAGGAGATGTAGGAGCTGCCCACTGGACAACTCTGAGCCTGACCAGCACCTTCCCTGCTCTCCCTACCAGGTCACCTGTCCTGCTGTCAGCAGCCAGCTGCCACAGGGAACTGGAACCCAGGTGCTAATTTTATTCCAAAGGAAATCTGCCTTTATTGTTTTATCCCTGTTTTTCACTTACTCTGTTAGTACCATCTGCTTGCATTTTAATTACACCTGTTCTGGTACTGTATTAATTTTTAAAAAATCTATACAGGTTTCTTTGCCACAGACCTGTCTGATGCCATCTGTAAGGAGGATGCCACGCTCTTCCCAAGCATTCCCAAGTGTTTAAAAATGGACACAAATATTTCAAGTTAGGTTGTGCTACCTGTGAAAACAGCTTGTAAATTCAGAAGGCTTTTCCCCTGGAATACAACACCACAAGATAAATCACATCCTTCTGGGGGGGGAAAAACCAACCCAGCCCACACACACACACAGAAAAAAGGGGGCTGGAGAGATGAATTCATTGCAGACATTCTGTAGTTTGGGATTGGTTTCTTGGCCTTTCACAGTGGAGAGGAGGCACTGCCCCCCTGGGGCCTGGGCACCCTCAGTGTGGCAGCACAGTGCCAGTGGCACAAGTCCAGCGCCGGTGTCATGGCAGCACCGCTGGCCTCAGCACAGAGCAGGACACCAGGCCGTGGTGCCTGGGACACAAATACTTGCAGGTTTCACCAGGCAGGTCGTGCTGGGAGGTGTTTGCCAAGCCTGCCTTCCCTGGCTGTGCAAACACTTCCAGGGACTTCCCCAAAAACAGGACAGGGGCTGCCCAGAGCTGCCTCACCTGTTCCACCACAGCCTGTGGTGAAATTGCAGCAGATGGGATGTGACTCCATCCAAGCAGCTTAAGAAAAGGGATACTGAATGTTTGATGAGCCAGCTGCCCTGCAGCACCATTATACTTTGAGGTTTGCTCTCACTGCAGATTTCCAGTTGTCACTTTTCCTTGTCACAGACAGGCAGGAGATACAAAGGTATTGAAAGCAACGTGTGTTAACTGTAATCCAGGCCTTCAGTGCTTGGGAGCACTCAGGCTTCAGATAAAGAAATACTGTTAGTTAATCAAGAAAAATACAAATAGAGGCATCCAAACCTCTCTTCTTTGGCACGTCAAGAAGTATAAAAGCTCTAAGTGTTAAAGGTTTGGAATTATGAAAGCACATTAAAAGCTCTAAATGTTAAAAATGCTGTTCCCATTTACTCAGGACATGGATGTGCTGAGTGGGGAGGGGCAACACAGAACTGAGCTGTGTTGTTTGGACAGGAACTACTGTAGCATCTGTAGTTGTGAAGGAGTGTTTAATGGCACTGGGAATAGTCTCCTTTTCTACATCACTGCCCTGTCTGTGCTCTGGTGATTCCACAAACAGTGAGGTGGAAAGAGGCTGGAATGAGGAGATATTTCACTTGGCAGTGCATTCAGCAAGGAGGAAACTGCTTGATCATCTTCCCTTCAAGCTTGGTTGGTGTTTGGTTCTTCAGTCTGAGTCAGAGTCGGAGTCCTCGTCTGAGGGGTAAAACAAGGAACAAAAGTGAAAATGCGAACTGGAAATCCCCCCAGCTGTGGCTCTGGCTGAGAGAGAGAGGCTGCTCTCGCAGGGTGTGCTTCAAAGGACACAGCGGGTTTGGGAATGAACGCTTCTGTGAAATGAGTTCTTGCTGAGGTGATGGGACCTGAAACGGTGTTTGAAGCAGTTGGGCGATGCTGCTGAGAGGCCCTGCTGGCATCCTTGCTGCTCTGGGCACTGCTGTGTGCTCTGCAGCTCAACACCTCTGAGAGCCAGAAGCTCTGAGACGCTGAGAAATCCCAGCAGGCCCACAGAGCTCCATCCTTCTGGCCTCAGCACTCGAGAGCCCCCGTGTGAACACAAGTTGCGGCTGCAGGGCTGAGCCCTCCTTGCATGGTCACAAGCACTAACACCAAGCTGTGCGACTACACTTCTGTGAGTTTACGTATTTGTGTCTCCATCTCCAGGGGAGTTAGATCTAATCTGTATCCTAATTCTGTACCCTTGCCACCTGATCATCTTCTGAGGGCAGTTCAGTTTTTAGCTTTTACAGCCCATTTCTTGTTCCTTTAATTCTCTTTTCCCTTTGTCTCTCTTTTCAGCCTAAAGCTTGCAAAACACTCAACAGTCTACTAAAATCCCCAGAAGAGACTTTCAGTGCTGCTGTTCACCTCCTAGGATTCTATACACATCTTGGGTGTTTGGTTTTGAGGGGATTTTAAATTGGGTGTTTTTTGGGGGTTTGGGATATTTTTCTGTTTGTTTTTAAGTGTGGAGCAGTTTTTTAATCCATGTGGGTAAAATAAGGAGTCACAGGGACATGATGCCTGATTTGGGCTCCTGGAAACTGAAAAACAGCTACCTCTGTCCTGACTTGAACTGGATTTGAACACCCAACACCCTCTTTTTATCTTTGTCTAAGTGGATCTGTCTGATCTGAAGTAGACTGTAATAGAAAAAAACCTGATAACAATCTTGGTAATTTTATCTTTGACCCTTGGATTTCAAGGCCATTTGCCCACAGATGGTCAAAGCTGATCACAAGAGGCAATCATGATAAGGAAATGATAAAGAGAAAGGCACTATTTGGACATAAAAGACTGTGGATTAATGGATGTTAATTATAAGTCACCAAGAAATAAAAGGTAGATGTTTGCTTGTTTTTACAGTAAGACATTTTAATGGGGAAAGAAAATCTATGCTGCATGGTAATTTCTATAATTGGATTTAGGGCCTTTCAAAGTTAGATGTTGTGAAACTCTGAGAAACTTCATGTTCCTGGCTTGCAGGTTATCTTTATAAACCACTGGAATTCCATTTGCAGCTTCCTAAGAGAGCAGAGCTGTGGCACACAAACCCAAGGTAGCCAAGAATAGAAACTGCTCTTACTAAGCAAGAGCTCTTGCTCCCTGCAAAGGGCGAAACGGAGAGGGAACTCTCACATTGCAGCTCGTGTAACAAAGCAGGGAATTTTACCCACCTTCTGTCTTGCGCCCCTCGGGGGAATCGGAGCTGCCTTGCTTGAGGAAAGTGACCAGGTCGTTGAAGGTTATGTAGAAATCAATGGCAAACACGATGGTGGCTGCAAACCCAAACACCTGAAAGGGCAAAATAATGCTCTCCTTAACAACAGCTCACGTCTGTCAGGGGCAAACCAAAATGAGCCAAACCGACACAAGAAAAACTCTGTGGTTTCTTCAGCCTGTGCCTTTCCAAAAAGCCAGGGAAGGGAAATGGTTTGTGACACACTGGCATCAACTGAATTGCAGCTGATTTGGGAGCCTGAGAAATGACCACGTGTGTCCTTATCCCTCCTCCAGGCTGCATCCCTCTCAGGCTCTGGGCACATTCTGGGCATCAGCATTGCTGGGAGCTACAGGAAAGCACCTCCTGCACCTCCACCGTCCCATGGCCCCTGTGCCACCAAGAAATCACCGCCACTTCTCTGGAAATGATATTCCACTTGTTTGCAAGGAGATAGATGTGTCTATTGCTGAGTGAACTAGACTGAGATTAAAACGATTCTGGAGTTCCCTCTCCAGTGTCAGAGCAGCAGGATTGTGCCAAGCACAGGCTGGGTGCTGGTCTGGAAGCCTGGGCTGAACACACTCCACTGCTCCGTGTCTCACTGCAGGGACAAAGATTAAAACAAGGTTTGGGTTGGTATTGTGGGATGGTTTGGGAAGGGCTGCTGGCCAACACCACTGGGCTTGTTCTTCCCAAGCTTAAAAAATTGTTATGCAAATTTTATTTATGTTGCATACATTATTGATGCTTCGAGTCATGTTGCAGATGCAGGGGCTGTATTGTATTTCTGACCACAAAATGCTGATGGTGAAGGCTCTCTCGTGGGCAGTCCTCGTACTGGAGGGTAAAATGACACTGCTCTTGTTTCCACTCATCCAAGTAAAACTGAGCAGGAGAGGCAGGATGTTGAAATTACATAATTTAGACTGGCCTTAGCAGTTAAGGTTTGGTTTATTTTTATTAATTATTAATTATTAATTATTATTATTAATAATAATAATAATTATTATTCCCTCCATTCAAGGACCTTGATACTCTTTGCAGGAGCAGTTTATCTTCCCTGTACAGCTGGCAAAATTAAAAAGCAGAATAGGTGCCTTCCCTAAGGGTACAGTTAACACTGGGCAGCACTGTTAGGGTGAAAAAACTACTCATTGGTTCAAAACATGGTTTTTCTGAGTAACTGACCATTTCTTCTTTGCTTTAAGCAAATTAATTCCCAGTTAATTGAAGAAGCTTCTGTTACTTGCAGTGGGGTCATATTTGAAGTGTTTCTTAAGTACATTCATACTCAGTTCACCACAACACTCAGGTGGAAAGCTCATGCCTACTCACCCCTGCTGCTTTAGATGCTCCATCACTGTATTTTGAGACAGCAGCAATTGAAATGGCAAAGTAAATAATGGCAGCGGTGACACAGCGCAAGAAATCCTGTGAAAGAAGCAACGGAGCATTTTCAGATTGGTCAAGGATTTCCTCTAAAAACCATTTTGGAAATGAACACTCAACCCCTCTGTTGTTGCATCAGTGGCCTTGCTGGCGTGTGACCACAGACTGGTTTGCTTCAGAGAAGGAATTGCTCATCTGGGAAATATTTCTAAGAAGAGAAGACCTGAACCTTGGCATAAACTGCTGCTTTTAAAGATGCTGGGATAAATCCTGCTTCTACCCTGCCTGTGTCAGGCAGACCTTCCTTCAGCCTGGGAAGGGCCGTGCTGGGGCGTTTGCCTTGGAGCACAGCAAGGGCTGTAATGGAAAAATCGTTTGAAATGCCTTCAAAACCTCATGTTTAAGCAGAACTCCCGCAGCACCAGCGGCTCAGGAGGTCCCAGCTCCCGTGGGAATGGGTGCCTGTCTCTCTGTGGATGCAGGTCTGTGTAGTGATCTCCATGGAGACCTGTCTGTGGAACTCCTCATTCAGGAACCAAACACTTGGTTTAGTGTTGGAACGATTGATACTTCCTATGTCCGCTGCCAGCTCCGGCAGCCCGCCCCAGGAGCACGTGCCTGGTGTGATCCCTGGGACAGTCCTGCTGAGCTGTGCTCGGTGACACCAGCAGGGATGTCTCTGCAGTGAGTTTAAACTCAGAGCTGTGGTTCCCAGGGCACCTGCAGAACATGGGGGCTGCAATAATGGTACCCTCAGCTCTGCTCACAATTAGCTCTTCTGCCTTTCCAGAACAGATGGAGGAGTAAGATCCTGTCTCAAAGCACAAATCCTGCAAGAAACCTGACTTCTCTGAAGTCAGGACAAGGTCAGTTATCTACGTTCTGTGCCTGCAGTATGTTATGGTAATGGCCATAATAAACACACGAGTGCCTTTTTTGTACTAAGAACTAAGGTTCTGGAACCAGATGCATGCAGAAAATGGGAAAATGATGGAACTGAGATTACCAGCTGAAAACTGTGCACGGTCATAGCCAAAGTCACTGATACTGTTTTATCCACCAGTGGCCTTGCTAAAGTTATTTTTATACACTGAGAGCTCTAATTCAAACCTCACTGCAATGAACTATTGATGGTACCAAAAGAGAATCCAGATTGATAAGATCAGCGGGGTTTTATGAAGTATTTGCACTGCGAGGCAGCTGCTCCCTTCGCAGAGATATTTGAGGCTGCAGGGACATCCAGTGGCCAGGGCTCTCCTGCAGCCCCAGCACTGCCCCAGCAGCCACTGGGCTCCTGTGTGGGCAAGAACTGGCCGGAGCTGCCCCTTCCCAGAGCGGCTCAGTTTGTCTGTGGGTGTAACTCTATGTGAGAATTTAACCACAGCCTAATAAAGTCTGTCCGTTATCAACAACACACCTGTTTCCCCTTTTGCAAGGGTGGCAATGAGGAGCCCCCAGCAGTCAGACTGACTTGGGCTGATGCTGGCCCTAAGCTATTTGCCTGGAATTGGCTATAAATTCAGTGCTTTGATAAAGCCACACTTTGTGTCAGCACCCAGAAAGCTGCAGTGCAGAGCACAGCATACTTTAGAGTGCTCTGGGACCTTCTGAGCCAGAGGCAGCATGGACAAGTTTCTAATAGGGCAGTAAAGTTGTTACAGTCACCCTGAACTCCTGCCCAGCCCCCTTCACTCCCTTCACACTGCACAATTAAACCGGAGGGTTTCTGTTGCACATCTCACTTACCGCCAAAGGCCAGTGGGCTCCTTTAAACTTCTCATTAAGCTTGGAGGCGTAGGCAAAAAAAAGAAACAGTGCCAGCAGAAACTCTAGGAGTGGTGCCATCATGAAAGAAGCTGCTAGAGATGCAATATAGCAGATAAAGATGACAAATGACAGCACCTAAAGTAAAGGGAAAACTCGTAGTTATTTGCATGGAATAGCAGAGCCGCAGGCAGCTGAGCAGCTTTGAAGTCTTATTTTCCCAGTGTATTTCTGTCAGTGCTGCTGCTGATGGCATAGCTTGCTTCCTGCTTTTTTTAATTTTTCATTGGGCCAAATGATTTTTCTTGTTCAGCACAGAATAAGTCTGAAGTAATGGTGTTTATTTCCATGTGTGTGAAATCGCTTTTCCGGAATGCTGGGTGGATTTGCACCTCTCGGAGTCAGTAATTTGCTCTGGGTTGTAAACAGCTCTGACAACATCATTCTGAAAATAGAGTGGGGTGTTGCCAAGCAAGCAGAGCTCTAAGCTTTCAGCCGTGACAGCTCTCATTCGAAACCCAAATCAGTGCTCAGACAGCCTGAAGTAACTCATTTATAATCTTGGAGTTGAAAGAATAAAGTCTGCTGATGATGGACAGAAAAGGGCCAAGAATTAATTGTTCTGTGATTTCTGGAAGTCCCTGGTTCCAGTTTTCCAGTGTGGCAGCTGTCTTAGTAATAGGACAGATAACTCCCATAGATTTGTTTCATCTCCATGTTTCCTAACCCTAGTAAATAATAAAAATGACATTTGTTTTCCCACTCAATTGAAATACCTTTAGAATATACCTTATGGCTCAAAATACAAAGTTTTACAATGGGAAAACAACTGAAGAAAATGCAATTTTACCTAAACCAGACAGTACCAGAGTGCTGTCCTACACTCCTGGACTTTCAGCTGCTGTGTTTGTAAAAGTGGAAGGTGAGGGAACCATGGAGAAGCTCGACACCATTTTCAATTGCTGTACTGGGGGTTGGTCACCTCCACAAAGGGGCTCCAGTCCTGCTGTTCTACTGCCTTGCATGGGAACTGGTTGATGTTTCAATCAAATTAGCGCAAAGTAACAAAAGTAGCCAGGATGCTGAATTACACGTTATTGTGTGCCAGTTTACACCCGGGCTGCTCTGTCCAGCCTTTCCTCCTGGAGACAAATCTCTGCCTTCCCAAAGCTCAGGGATGCTTTTGGCCAGCACAGCAGGGGGGACCGAGCATTAGATTACAAAGGTTTCTTTAACTTCTAATTCCATATTGGGACACTGACACTCCCACTCACACAGCACTGAAAAGAAATGTATTCTTTTCCCCCAGATGGCACATCTGAAGGCACATGTAGCTTCCTGCAAAGGTAACCAATGCATCTGCCTTGTTAAATTTCAGCTCTATGGATTTCTTTATTTGCTGCTACCATGGGCTCCTGGGGACCACCTGTACCTCGGAAAAAATCATCCTTTCACTTGAATGATAAGGCTCCTATAATTATTAATTACTCCTATGAAAGGTCAGTCAATCCTCAAATACATGTATTAAAAAACCTTTTTATGTTAGGGGGCAACAAAGCAGTTCAATCCCACTGAAATAGTTCCTCAGAGTAATTACTTACCACGCCTTTATTCTCAGCCTGTGTTTTGAGGAAAGCAGTCAGTGCCGGACCAGGATGCTAACAGCTGGAGTATATTGTTTCCATCCATTAGGACTGGGTGGCGAGGTTAGGGAGGATGTGACATTTTTAATAAGAGACTATATCTTAAAATGTCTATGCATTGTTCTTGTTTCACTGGGCTCTAAGAAACTGAGCTGGGATAGCAGAGAGCTCACTTCTGCATGGGCCTGGCAGCTGGTAATACCTGTCCCATCTGTTGGTGTTTACCCCATTTTGATTTGCTTATTGCTCACAGAGCCTCTCTGCAGGTTTTTCTCGTTTTCATAAAGCAGAGGGAGCTCATTCCCCGTGTCTCATCCATAGCGTGGTATTTTCTTTCCGTGAGCTGAAGGTGATAAGAACTCTTTGAAGGGAAGTGGATTTATCAGAGCTTGACAGCTCCTAAGAGGAGAGAGGACTTCCTTCTTCCTATCACACCACATTCCCTTCCCATGCCAAAGAACAAAGACTGGACTTGCCTTGTGAATCCGCTTCACTTGCATTTCTGGAACATAATTTAGACTCAGTTCCATGTTTTCTTGGATTAAAAAGAAATCACCATCTATACATGACAATTTTTTCTTGTTCTGGTGTTGAAAAAATGTCTTCCTTTTTGTGGCTAATGGCAGGTGTGTGATGGCTGAGCTGCAGGGATGACCAGCAGTAGGGAGATGGGTTCAGGACTGGTCCCACCGACCACAACCCTTCCAATGGCAGATCATTAGACCTGAACTAAACCTGGTGATCTCTTAGGAAAGGATGAAATGCAATGTTCAATAATACATCCTACTAGAGCAGTGAGGGGAAGTAGAGAGGCAAATTTCAGATATGTAAGGTGTTGCTGCACAGCAGAGATCCCTTTGATCTCGATTCTGTTTGAGTCAGTAACTGCTGTGCTCTGACTGCCTTTGCACTGAGAAAAAAGCTTTCCTGTCGGAAGTGCGAAGTGAAAGGAAGAGCCTTTGTGGTCTGTTATTATCAGCTTTATGGCAATTTGTGCCAGGGAAGGCTCCTGCTGTCTCCCCTCAGCACTGGGCAGGCGTGAGGTTCAGACACGAGCCGAGCTCAGGGTGAAACAGGAGCTGTTCTGTGGCAGGAGCACACTGAGGAGCCCCTGATCCCAGGTGCTGATGTGCCAGAGGATCCCTGCTTCCGTACCAGGTAAGCTGCTGAAGAGACAGAAAGATCAGTCTGAGCATTTCAACTTTCTAACTGGGTCTGACCCAGAGAAGCTGGGGAAATATTAGTTGCTTATTTTAAAATCTGGTTACCAGGCCAGCTACTTGTTCAAACCAAGCCCTGCATTACTGGTAGATGACAGCAGTCTCTTGCTGCCTGTTCCTCAGCCCTGAAGGACAGTCACTGTATTTCCACCTTCCCCGCCTTCAGTGGTGGGATTGAGTCCAGCCTGTCCTGCTCTCCACTTGTCAGCATCCCGTTGGGAGGAGAACTGCACCTCAAGGCACTTTGAAAACACAGGCACCTTTTGATTCACAAGAAGCCACTTGATTTCAGTAGATTATTGATGGTATCAGCAAAGGGGAAAGAATCTGAAGTGTGGTAACTGCTCTCCAGTTAAACATCACTCCTCATTCTGGAGGCACTCTGAGACTGAAAAGGCCCAAGGAAGATTTTATGTGAAATAAACATCTATACAATAATGGACCTGATTTTGAGAATGAAGGTTTGAAAGATGGTATTTCTGGATGTCTTCACTGGGGAAAGGCTGGAAGGTCCAGGAAAGAGAGGGAAGCAGACCCTGGAAAGAGCCAGAGGAACAACAGGAAGGAGGTGCCCAAGGGCTATGCCAGGTGGTGACCATGGCACTGCACCTTGGTACTGCACCTTGTTCTTTGGTTTTCCTTTTTTCTGTCTCCCACTGCAGCCCTCACATGGATTTTAATGCCAAACCTCCTTGGTAGCTTGGGAACAGCCCCGTGTAACACAAGAGCCCACAAATTTTAGGGTTTTGATGATGTTTCTCATTTCTCCTTTTGTACAGCTCATTTCCTCTTCTGACAGGTGGAATGCACGGACTCCTTGAGCAATACTGGATATTACCTATAACTGTGTTTTCTGAATTATAAAAGTGAGTAGGTCCTTTTCTAACCATTTAACTGCACTGCCACTAACTCAAGCATTTGATGTTATCTTAAAATTTTAAAAATACACCTCTCCTCCCACAGTGCAAACACTGCAGTGCCAGTCTGTACCCAGAAATAATGACACCTACCTACGTACTCTTCCAGGCTTCAGGTCTTTGCGACAAACATCTTGCAAACTGAAAGTTGCTCTAAAAACTCAAAAGCACCTCTCAGAATATACCCTGACCCCTCCAAGGACTGTCAAATACTCCATTGCACATCAGACTTGTTCTGCACCTCTGTTCCTGGACCTGTGTGTTTCAGGGTCACTTCAGACAAAGGTCAAGCAATGGGACCTTGTTGTTTTTCTAACAGCTCTGTATCTATGCAGGAAAAAAAGGCAGCTAGAGAGGAAGTTTGTGAGGCTCCATGCAGTTTCAAGTTCATTTCTAGCACTTTCAGAAAGCACTGTTGCTTCTGGGAGAAAAAAAAAAGTAGCAGTGTTTTATCAGTTTTGTCAATTCGTGTTTACACAGGGTTCCTCTCTTCCCCTCACTTGGGATTACACCCTCAGCACTGAGAGCCACTGAGTCTGAGCTCTTCCTGAGCTGCTGATGAAAGGTTAGTGTGACTGCTGCCAGCTTCATGGGGAAGGAATGTCTGCATGCAGGAAGCTCTAATGCAGCAAGTGGCAGGACAGGAACCTTTCATAGCTTGATAGTCACAAGGGTATAAAAAATTCCGGCAAAAAAGCAGCCTGACTATTCACTGAGCACCTTTTATGCACACTCCCATTCACACAAAAAACCTTCTTTGGTACTGTGTTTCAGAAAGTAACTTTCCCATTTAGACCCACGTAATTATTACTTAATATTGTGTTGCTGGGCTTCTTAAACTAGCCAGGCATTACAAAGTTATACTTTATTGTATAACTGGCTTCCAGTTCAAGGTCTAAAAAATAATCATGACAGTGGTTAGAGAGCACAGTGTCCCTGAAGGGAAGGAGGCCTGAGCAGTGCTGGGGTCATGGCAGCTCCCGAGGCGTTGGTCTCCTCCGAGCAGGGAGACCAGATCCACTGGAACCCGCTGGAAATATGAGGATGCTGGGAAGCTGCTGGCATCACTGCACCAGCTCCTCACCTCTTGCCCTCACGTGACCCCTCCTCCACAGGAAAGAACAGGTCTGCCTAAGGTTTTACAAGTGGGTAGCAGTGGTATCTTTCGGACAAGAGTGCATGTGAGTCTCATATTCTCAGCAGACAGACAAAGTGCATCACGCAGTGGTCTCTGCTATTCAATTGCTACTTCTCTGTTGCACTTGTTGTGGAGGTGAAATTCCTGCTTCCTCCAGAACTGGCTGCAGGAGAGGCCTTCTGGCTACAGACCCTGAGAAAGGCACAGGGCGCTTCTTCAAAGGAGACTTTACACCGAGCAGCTGAAGTTTCAGTTATGAGGGTCAGTTCACAGAAGACTGAAAAGACAGGAGAAAGACGGGAAAACAGAAGAGAAACAGGCACAATGATTTCTACATCCTTTTATGTCACCACAAAGGTGACACAACTTTACATATTCATACTGCATTTTTATAAAAAAGAAATTAAATGTAGTGCCACTGCATGCTGACTTCAGGAAATTGAGGAGATGCCAGTTAAAGCAGCCACAAAAGCTTGACTGGAACAGCCAGGTGAGCAGCAGAATCCACAGCTGGGGATCTTGCCTGGACAAGCTCTGGTGGCAGTATGAGAGTGGCTGTTAAATGGTTCCAACACAGGACACAGAGAACTGAAAACTGCATCTCCTGAAGGGTGGAAAAGAGCATGGATGAGATGCTGGCCTTCAACATAGCAACTGGAATACTTAGGAAAAATTAGTATCTTAACAAGAGTGTTAAAATATGTGAAAGAAATCATGGCATGGGGGGAGAACAGAAAGGAAAAAAGATTAACCTGTAAGATTAAAACTGGTGATTAGAAAATGGAGTAAGGCAGTGAGAATAAATAGGACTAGGAGAGACAGTAAAGCTTATAAATGTATTTGATGTTACTGCTTCTTTCAGGCTCTACAGCTATCCCCGGTGGAATAAAAAATTAATCAGGCACGTTAGTGGGGGGGTGGACTGGATGTTCCCCACAGGTCCCTCCCAACCCCACCATTCTGTGATTCTGTGGAGATCAAAAGAAAAAGGAGCAGGGGATGGGGAGAGGTTAACTTCCTCATCTGAATAAAATTTGAGATTATAATTATGCCTCTAGCAGCAATTAGCTCCATCACCAGCCTGACTTGTTCTAGGCGAAGCACCAGGATGCCCAGTTTACATGGGTGCTGCACCACAGCAAACTACATCTGAACATCCTAAAGATCCATCCTCCATGTGGAAATGTGTGGAAATGTTGTTTTCAAAAATGGCTCGAGAGCTGGAGAAATAAAGTACATTTCTGGGGAATTGCCAAGCTGCTGAATATGTGACATTTGTAACAGTAGTGAGGACCCCACTTTGCTTCTGAACAAAAGGCACTGCTCAAAATGTGTATCCATGAATATTATTTACATACATTTATGCAGAACCCAACCCCACCCCACATTAGCACTGTGTCAGAGGAAAAATTAAACATTTAAGACAAGAAATACAAAGCTAAAGATGAAACACTGATTTAAACCATGATAGATTTAACCTGGACTCATCTTCAACTATTTAGCACTGCATTTCTCTAATTGTATACAGGCTGCATTTCTTCTGAGGCCTGTGTTGTCTTCAAGGGTTTATTTGGCAAAGCTGAGGCAACTGGAGAGAAACTACTGCTGCCTCTTGTCTGCCAGGAAACCACGTCCTGAGCACGTGGGCTTGGCCTGCAAGGAGCACAAGGAAAGCTCTCGGCAGATGGGATTTTAGAGCTGCTTGCAGCCAGCCAAGCCCTTGGGAGGCCTTGAGTGGCCTTAAAAAGGATAAACCCGTTTTGTCAAGACAGAGCAGTTTTTCTTACTCCAAGGAGGCATCATCAGTTCTCCTCTATGCCAACAAAAGGGTGAGTCTGATCCCGTGACCAGAGCAGTATTCCTCCAATATGTCATCATTCTGAGATGTTAAAAAGCCGGCCTGTCTGAAAGCCATCATTTAGTGGCTGTAAGCTTGTAAAGGAAATTCCAGTGTGTGTTATAGTATGTAACAAAAATACATGCCAAAGGAGCCAGGTTAGCTGGGCTTTGGTATTTTCTAAATGTGTGGTTTTTGTAAACTACAGATGCCGTGTGAGTGATGGGGGTACCTGGAGGAGAGATGGGGTAGCTGGAATTTTTTTGGTGGAGCTGATAAAGCCCGTGGCCTGCTGCTACAAGGCCCAAGGCTCTCCCCACCACAGAAGTCATCCTGACCTCCTGAGTGAATGCTTTTCCTCTCAAAGCCAGTCTCACATCTGGCTGTTCCCTGTCTCTCTGCCACAGGGAAGTGCCTGCAGCTAATTATTATTATAGAGCTGGTCCCCACCAGCTGGTCACAGACAATTTTGCCTCCTTCTGCCTGTTCCTTACCTTTCTTTTGCTGGAATATCCTTGTTACCTTCCCTGAGCTAGCACGGTGGATAGCCAGAGACACCTTGCACATCTGAACATTGCTCCATGGACTTGACTAGTTTGGGCTGTCCTGATATCTGACTATCTGCTGCCAAAACTCCAGCTAAAACTCCAGCAAACTTAGGTGTTCGAATTTATCGTTATTTCTAGCAAAAATGATGCTGAATGTCTAATTTCAATCAACGAGCTTCCTATTCAGAAGCTAAATTTTGGTGTGAAATACCCACTCCCCACGGGGTGAGTGATCTCCTTCCCTATCACGTGGGTACTGTTTCAGCTGTCAAGTTTTAAGCCTCTACATATAAAATTCCAGGAAGTCTCACACCATAGTCACTGCCCTGGTCCTGCTGCCACACTATTGCTGATCCAGGCCAGATATCCGTGGCCTTGTGCCCACCTGGGCTGGTGTCCAGCTGCGGTCACAGCACCCCAGGGCCTTTCCCTCTGGGCAGCTCTCCAGCCCAAGGGCTCCACAGCAGCGAGCAAGCGCATCCCTCTGAGGGTCAGGGACAAACACAAGTTCGGAGGGCTCAGGACAGCAGCTGAGTGACCGTGATGCACAGCCCGATGCCACACATCATAAACTAATGAGTAAAGTCTTTCCTGACACACTCAGGACAGGCTGCCTCCTAACCCGGCACCAGCCGACAATGCAAACCGCAGCCGTAGTGGTTACTGGATTCACACTGCAAATAGCTTAAAACGAAATCAAAGCGCCTTTTTACCGAGAAGGGGTCCCCGATAGCGGAACACACTTAAGGCTCTGGAAGTCTAACGTGACAAGTTTTGGTTTCCAACATGCTCTGCCTGAGTTACGCTAAACCCATTACGCTCTGAGCCCTGCAGTTCTCCCACTCCGGTACGGCTGTTTCCCCATTTTCCCCTCGGTTGCTGTTCCCCAGTTTTCCCCTCAGCTGTTGTCTTCCGTCTCCCCTCGGTTGTCTTTCCCCAGTTTTCCCCTCGGTTGCCGTTCCCCAGTCTTCCCGTTGGTTTTTATTCTCCAGTTTTCCCGTTGGTTTTTATTCTCCAGTTTTCCCGTCGGTTTTTGTTCCCCAGTTTTCCCGTTGGTTTTTATTCTCCAGTTTTCCCGTCGGTTTTTGTTCCCCAGTTTTCCCGTTGGTTTTTATTCTCCAGTTTTCCCCTCGGTTGCCGTTCCCCAGTTTTCCCCTCGGTTGCTATCCCCCCTCTTCCCTCAGTTGCTGTCTCCCCTCTCCCCTCGCTTGTTGTGCCCCAGTTTTCCCCTTAGCTGTTGTTCCCCCTCTCCCCTCAGCCGCACAGCGGAGCGGCCCGGGCAGGTCGGTCCGGCTGAGCCCGCTCGGGTCCCGGCTGCCCCGGGGCGGCTCCCGCAGCCCCCCGCCCTCGGTGTCCCGTCCTTACCGACTCTGCGAGCAGCAGCTGCCCCTTGCGAGACCGGAGGAACTCCCGGGGGGGAAGCAGCGAGCTCAGCCCGGGCGGTGGTGCGGCCCCCGCGGGCTCGGGGTCCTCCATGGCTGCGGCGGCGGGCGGGGATGGGGCTGCCAGGGCTCGGGCTGAGCTCGGGCTGAGCTGGGGCTGGGCTCCGGCTGGGCTCGGCTCGGGCTGGCCTCGAGCTGGGCGCGGGCTCAGGCTCGGGGTGGGGGGTTGGCCGTGGAATTTTTTTTTTTAATTTTTTTTTTCTCTCTGAAGGAGGGAAGCGGAAATCGTGACACTGCGGAAACGTGAAAAAAAGTTTCAGCATCCCCAGCTGTGGGGGGCGGCCCCAGCGCCCGCCCCCAGCCCCGGGACAAGGGAGCTGGGCTGCCACCTTCGCCTGTCCTGTCTTGCGCTGTCCTGCTGGACGAACACCAGGGAGCCGGGGGCTTCTCGTCCCTGCCATTCTGGACACAGAGAGCACAGAATCACCGGGCGGTTGGGGCTGGAAGGGGCCGCTGGAGGTCACCCAGGCCAAACCCCGCTCAAGGATGAAATCTCAGGATCCAAATGCGTCGGCGAATGCTTTAACACGCAATTCACATGGCACAAGAAAATCTTTCCGAAGGATGGTTACTGGGACATTATATTTTTAGTTTACATTAAAATGTACATTTACTCTAATGTACATTTTTTCACTTAGTAAATAAATAAGGTTAAATAATGCACTCAAGCCCATTTGTATTTTCTTTTTATTTGCAAAAGAAGACAACCATGAAAATAATTTTCATACAGGTAAAAACGTAACTTTAGAAAAACAGGACAATTTTCTCTGAACCTTTAACTGCTGAAATTGCAACGCTGAAACTGCATTTGGAAAAGTACGAAACCTTATGAATGATACTTGCAAAAACATCAGTGCACAGGAAATTCAAAAGTGAGCACATAAAAATACAAATTCTTTAAAAGAGAATGGAGAAACAGAACGGAGAAACCATTCTTTAACATGTCAATCTTATTTGGCAGGAGCACTCCTTCCTCTTGCTTTATCAAGGCTAATCTTCTTGCAAAGAAGAACTGCGTCGGTAAGGCAGAGAGCAAGCAATATAAGACCCAACACCTATAAAAATAACCATAAAATTAGTACCCCCAATCAATCTTGATCTTTTACTATAGTGACTCATCAAGGTAGCAGTAAACACATGTTCCTAACTTGGTTCTGGCCTTGAAAATGTGTGTGACTTGAGACAGCTGATAAATTAAATAACACCCACATTTACATCCCATCAGCCTTTCACAGAGCTGTCTACAGCTTGCTCTGTTTGATGTTTGTGTGAGGCCTTGGAGATGGTGTGCTGCTCTCCTTGAAAGCTAAGCTAATGCTGCACTATGCCAGACAATGCTTTTATCTTAAATGAAAGCCCTTCTGTCCCTTTAAGGGTTGTTTAATTAATGGGACTGGCCCTGAGAAAAGTCAAGGGGAAAAGTCAGCATTCGTAGAAACAAGCCCAGCAGGAAAATGCTCTTCTCCTCTGAAGCTCTGAATGGGAAACATATTCCAAGTTGAAGAAAATGTACAAAAGTATTTAAAAAATAGACAACCTCAGGCAGGTAACTGGAAAAATGTGTTTGCAGAAGAGCCACTGAGTTAACTCACTCAGCTCCTGCCCTTCAGCCCCATCCCACATGCAAAGAAGGGTTTTATACACAAGCACTGAATTACCTGATCAGGGGAGTTATTTTCAGGAGAGCTCTCGGGAGAGCACAGCTCAAGGCAGTTTGTGCCTCAGAACAGGCTGGGGGTGATTCTGTCCCTCTCAGCATTGAAGATGACACATGTTCCACCCAAACTTGTGTTCCCAGCTACCTGCTTGGTCTCCTGCTTCTACCCTTAATTTCTGTGAACTTCACAACTGAGAATATAAATTCTATTCCAGCACAGTCACTCGATCAGAAAGTCTCCTTTTTGCCTGGGATGCCATTGCCAGTGAAGCCATCAGCTTTCCACCTCACAGCCTAAGCTGAGTTTGAAAGACCCCGGTGGCAGGTTTTAGGTTTCTTTTGGTTGCTTGTCACATTTCAGCTTATCTTGTACTTCTAGAGACTTGCAAAACTGAGGGTTTTTTCCCCTCCTTATTGTTTATTAAGGTTAATTACGTTAGTTGCCATTTGAATTAAAAATACTAGTCGCTTAAACTATTAAAGTGGTTTGATCTTAAGAATGCAAAATTCTTACAATCATAGTATGAACAAAACCCCTTCTCAACTGACATAGTTCCTCAGTTTGTGTCAGAAAAAACAATATACACGTCAGGAGGGAGGTACCAGCAAGTCTGCTGAAAATTTTCAACTCTTTTTAGCAGGACTGTTGGCATTTCTTCTCAAGTAGTGTAACCAAACTGGATAGTCCTAAAAGAGCTAAGGATTCTCCCACCTAGGATTTCAAGCTATGGAAGCAAATGTAGGTTACTTAAAACTCTAGAAATTTTCAGTGTTTCAGTACTTCTCTGTAGTAATTCCTAAGTCTTGTAATATCTTTAAATTACTAGTGATGTGAGGATTATTTTCTTTTAGTGGGATACACTGAAGGTATTTTGTTTGCTACTGCTGAGCGTGTTCTTCCAAGAGAGTTGTTTGCATGGTCCTACCACAATGTGAGTGTACCAAGAGGTTCAAATCACGTGCACTTTAAGAACTGAAATTCATTAACAATGTTCCTACTTACTCCTCCAGCCAATGTCCCCTTGTTGGTCCTCGTTATTATTGCAAACAAGCACACAACGAGGAGGAACAACGCCGCAATCACGGAGTTTAAAATATCCTGAAAGAGCCAGTGGAAGCAAAATATTTATTCTGAAATACAGGTCTGAAGGAGAACGTGTAGAGCTCCCTACACAGAAGGGATGGTTAAAAACGGCTGGATTGCCATGAAAACAGAATTACAGCAATATTTGTGTGAGAGGACACTGACACCCAGTGGTTTGATGGTAAAAAGAGCATTTGTGGTAAAACTTCCTCATTTTACCTTTCTTCTGTTGTTTTTGCAGTCAAATTTATGCAGCTTGGCTACACTCGATAGACTGAAGCAGCAAATACACGTACAAAAGGGAGGTAAGAGGAGAACTCGTTAGTATTTGAGTGAAATTTGTCATGTGCAGGTGTTACACAGCCAGGCAAACAAAGCCCGTGCCGGGAGGGGCTGTTATCGGATCTAGCAGCCATCCAGGAACTGATGGAACAGAACGCTCCGGTAGGAAAAACTGCCTCAACCTCCACGGGACACTGGGGTTTGCCTTAACTGTACAGAAACAATCACCGAGCTGACTGACAGTGTCCCCTGGGACAGGTGATCCCTCCTGTTCACAGGCCTGCCGGTGCTCACAGCCAGCGGCCAGAACAGCCAGGGGACAGCAGTACCCACAGCCAGGGGACAGCCGTGCCCACAGCCAGGGGACAGCAGTGCCCACAGCCAGGGGACAGCCGTG
>VZTD01002168.1:36886-115351 GCA_013397725.1 Rhagologus leucostigma | reverse complement strand
GGGCAGCGCCGTCCTGGGCCTCTCAGCGGGCGGGCCGCGCGCCGCTGTCGCTGCCGGCCGTAAGTGTGGGGCGGAACCGCGGGGACGGGACGGGCGGCTGCCGCTGGGCCCGGCCCCGGCTCCGTGCGGGCCCTCGGGATGCGCTGGAGCGGCTCCGGGGGAGCAGGAGCGGGGGCAGACTGGAGCACTGACCGGGGGTGACCGCCGAGCCCGTCCCTGCCTTCCTCCCGCGCTTGGCTGCGTGAAGGGTCTCGTAAGCTTAGCGTGGCTTGCACAGGTTCTATACCGCAGTTTTGAGGTGTAAGGGGTCTGAACTGCTTGTTTTGGAGCTGCTCTGTAATCCTCGCCCTTTCCCTGCCGGGCCTGTGAGGCCAGTGGGTGCTGCTCCAACTGGTCTTTCCAAAATTCACTTTTCCCGTGCGCAAACCCACTGAGGAGCAGCAGGTATAGCAAAAATCTGGTGAAAGTGTGAGCACTCACCATTAGGCTCTTGGTAGTGTCCAGGACAGTGGTGAACTTCAGCTAAATCTGTGTCAGTCTGTGCTACAATGTGTCTGTTACATGGCTCAATAATTACCTAAAACCTTGAAGGTTGATAATTTAGCAAATAGTCGTATTAAGCCTTAGGGAACCTAAAAATGTCCTGGAGGGTCTCACATTAAGAGGCTCAGTATCACTAAGTTATGAAGACTGCCTTGATTTTAACTGTTATTTCTATTCCAGATAAGCATCTGATGAAAAAAGATGCTAGAAAGAGAATTGTAAGTATTTGCATTTTGTTCAGAAAACAAAGTAAAAAGTGCAGTCTCTTTCATTATAATTCCATTATAATTTGAGTGTGTGTGTGTATTGGCAGCTGCAGGCCATGGCTGTGTCACCGTGTGGTGGTGGGTCTGTTACTGGGTCATACTCTGTGCAAGGCTACGCTGGTCTAGTTCTGAAAATTGTAATAAAATTGTGAGAGATTTGTGCAAAAATTGTGGAGGGCTTGTGTCAGGACAGGTGTTAGTTTGGGGTTGGTGTTCTATGTGTAGCCTTGCCATTACCCTATATAACCCCCCTGGGCTATAAACTATTTTAAGACAGTTGAAAAAAAAATTCTCTTAGTTTATTTTAGTTTAGGTTTCTGGAAATAAAAATGTGATGCCTCTTAAGGTTTAAGCTCTCTGTATAATGGATGCTGAAATTATTACTTCAGCTGGCATTTAAGCTGGAAATCAAGTCTCTGAGGTGGGTTGTGGCAGAGTGAGGAGCAGCAGCAGCCCAGCAGGTGACCCTCTGGAACTTCTGGGGCCCTGGGAAGGGGAAGGAAGCTGGAAGCAGGGCAGGGGCTGGCTGTGGGGGCACCAGGAGGGAAGGCTGCCCCTTGCCTGGCAGAGACGGTTTATATTTGCCAGGGAGGCAAAAAGTGGTGGTGTGAGGGAGTCACAACATCCAAATGGATCCCCACTGCCTTCCCATGAAATAATCTCTTCCCAGTGTAGGGAGCTGGCATGCTGGAATGGGCAGGGTGCGTTTTTGACACACTGTTCACTGCTCTGCCACAGTGTGGGTCTCAGAGTGACTCTGTTTTTCACCAGATCTGTATCGAGGGCAACATTGCAAGTGGAAAAACAACATGCCTGGATTATTTTGCACAAACTGCCAGCATTGAGGTACTGGATGCGCATTGCTTTGTCCTTACTTCCCTCACTGAGCAGCTGTTTGTCTTGACAGATGCAACAGTTTAGAAGTGCTGTCCTTGGGTGCATGAGGAGGGAGCAGCAGGGTGTGAGCCAGGGGCTTGCTGGGGCACCACCCCAACTTTTTGTTAAATTGCAGCAGAGAAATGTAGATCACGTGTAGTATATACTGGATGCCAAAATACCAGTAAAACCTGTGAATCAGAGTTTGTTCCTTTATAAAATAACAGCAACCCACAGAGCATGGGCATGTTTGGACTTGCCTGTTTGCCATTTCACGTCACTGAAATCTTAGATGGGTCTGGTAAAAGCAAAGTAAAGAATAATGATGTAAAAATAGTGGTGTCATGTAACTGGGATCCCAGTGAATAGATGGCTTTTTTTTAAAAAGGAAAATCTGTTAGAACTGTTTCAGGAGATTTCTTAGACTGATCTGGTATTTGATTTTGTGTTGCTTAGAACCAGGTTAGGGGGAAGGGCAGGCTTGTTGTATTTTAAACAAAATGAAGATCAAACCTCAGTGAACAGTTGTTTTTGTGTACAACAGATACTAATGCTTTCCCTGACAGACCTGGCAACATACTTGGTAATAGGTTTTAGGAATCCTCATAGAAATGCTGGGTTGCCAGATGTTATTTGGTAATTTAACAGGAATTGTCCTTATGAAGTATTTAACTGTTAATCCAAAGGGTAGCAAACTTTAATTTGCATATAGCGCAGCGTTTTTTAAGTAGCTACTTAAGTTCCCAGGCTGGTGAGATTCTCTTAGGCCTGACTCTGCAGTATCATTGCAGTACGGTATCATTTAGACCCTGTTTGAAGCAGGCAGGTCTGATTTTAGCTATTTGGGGTAGAAGCTTTTCTGATTCATTTTGTAAAGGATTTGAATGCATTTGGTTTGTTAGAACACAAAAATAAAATGAAAACGAATGTGGTGTTGAGGCCGACAGCTAGTCTGAAGGCTTCACAAATCCTAAGTTGGAGACGGTCAGCTTCTATTTGTGAGAAAAGCCTGTGAGAAGAAAAACAATTAGTTTCTCACCTTGAAAATGCAGTATCAACAGAAGCAAGAAATCCAAACAATAGAAGGAGAAAAGCAGCAACATACAGCTGTACCTGTTACTTTTCTAAATGCTTGACTACCTGCGCTATAGGTGTCCAATGGTAGTATATTGTAGTTAATATAGCCAATGAATCTATTGTAGTAACTTAGCAGCCAATGGCTGTGTAGCACGAATAATAACATACAGAAGTGTATAAAAAAAAGCTGCTTTGTTAATAAACAGCTTTTTGGCCCTTAATCAAAGCACTGTCTGTGTGTACATGTGTCGTTTCGGCCTTCGCAAGAGCGACGATGTGGTAGCAGTCTGATCCTCTTCCTTTGCTGGCAAGTGTTACTTTCTGAGAAATTAAATTGTGAGGGGATGGGCTTGTCATTGAAATGCTAATTACTCTGCTAAGCTGTTTTTTCCCTTACATGGCACTGATTTGGACTCAAAAAAAAAAAGAAGTTCTCTCCAGGCTTATTAGGTAACCTAATGAGTGTTTAAAAATGCTATGAAGACGTTGTATATTGACATTTCTCTATTTTTATCAGTTTTAATTATTACCTTTTGTGTTACAGAATTCAGTGCTGTTTTTTTAAGAGTGATGAGCTTTCCAATACGAGTCCTGAATACTCTGATTTACTGCACAAGTATTCCTTAAAAATAGTTGTAGACTTTTTGGGTCACATTAAGTATTTTGAATCTAAGATGTGTTTAACATGGAGTAATTCTTTTAAACCAGGTTTTGAAGGAACCCTTGACCAAATGGAGGAACGTTCGAGGTCATAATATCCTGGTAAGTGGCAGAAATTATTTCTGCAGTTACAGTGACTGTTCTTTTAGCAAGACATGTGTGATGGCTTTTTATCAGCCAGCAAAACTGTTACGAAAGGTGTGATCCAAATCTCACATGGCAAAAATGAAAGCTCTGTGAAGCAAAAGAGCTTCTACTGCAATTAAGACATGCATGTAATAGAAACACTGCATATAAAATGTGGTTTTGGCAAGGACTGGGTCTCCAGTGGGGTGTAAGTTAAAGCAATTCCCAGGAAGGTAAGCCCTGAGTGTGGCAGTTGTTTCTAAATATGCTTATGCCTGTTTCAAAGACAGGGAGGATGTCACTCGAAGTGAGGGGTGGATCTGATCAGTTAATGTTGTTTGACTGGAGTTCTGTGAACAGCTCTGGTGCCCCAACACAAGGAGGACATGGAACTGTTGGAGCGAGTCCAGAGGAGGCCACGGAGGTGCTGAGGGGACTGGAGCCCCTCCCCTGTGAGCCAGGCTGGGAGAGCTGGGGCTGCTCAGCCTGGAGAGGAGAAGTTGTGTGGAGACCTCACAGCCCCTTCCAGGGTCTGCAGGGGCTGCAGGGAAACCAGAGAGGGACAATTCCTCAGGAACTGGAGGGACAGGACAAGGGGGAAAGGGGACAAATTGAAAGAGAGGCAGTTTAGGTTAGATGTATGGAAGAAACTCTTCCCTGTGGGGTGGGCAGGCCCTGGCACAGGGTGCCCAGAGCAGCTGTGGCTGCCCCTGGATCCCTGGCAGTGCCCAAGGCCAGGTTGGACACTGGGGCTTGGAGCAGCCTGGGACAGTGGAAGGTGTCCCTGCCCATGGCAGGGGTGGCACTGGATGGGCTTTAAGGTCCATTCCAGCGCCTTAACACTGTATGATTCTGTGATCCTGTGGCTGCTGCAGATGAGGAAAACTCAGCCCAGTGAGGTGTTGAGGGCTTCTGTTGTCTTTTAGGTGGCCACGGCTTTTTGGGACTGTTTCCTGCAGGTCTGTCCCTGGGTCCCAGCTGCACCTGCACACTGGCCTTTGCTGGGGTGCTGGAAGTGGTTCCTGCTGTCAGTCCTGCACTTGGGGCTCACCTCCTCTGCAGAAATCCCATGGCTGGCTGGGGCAGGGATCTGTGCTCAGGCTCTGGAGTCTGCTGCCAGCACAGCAGTGTGGGCACACCCCAAACCATGCTTGGCCTGACATGTCTTAGATACCATCAGCGTTAGCACATGCCCTCTGGAAAGGTAAATTGTCCCTGCGAGGAGCTGCTGATGCCTTTCTGATTGTTAGTAAAGGGGTGGGGCACGTGTAGCACGACACCACAGCAGCCTTGGAGTGCTGGGAAGGTCTCATCTTGGGCAGGGAGAAAAGGAGAAGGTCAGACCTGTGGGCCGAAGCTGTACTGCTGGCTTAAAACTTGTCACCTCAGTCAGCAGACACTGAATGATGTTTTATTTGCGGTGGGATCCTTTCTCTCCTGTGCAGGATAGATTGTTGCTTTTAAGTTACCTGTGTGTGGAATTGCAGCAATCAGAAAGTGGAACTACCTGAGAGCTGCTGTGAGGATCCTTTGGGAAGAACAGCTGCCTGTGTTAAAGGACAGCTTTTCTGAGGCCCAGACCATACTTAGAACCCTATATGATCTCTAGATGGACTGGGTGTCTGAGAGTCTGTCAGTGTGCGAAAATAGAGTAGTAGGTAGGTATTTTAATTACTTGGTTCTGACTGTTCCATGTGCAGAGTAACTAATTCCTGCTGACTTCAGCCAGCCTCCCACTCAGTGTCTGAAGGGACAGCGCCATAATTCTATGTCTCCATTGTGGAGAGCAAATGATCACTTAATTCTTGTCAAACCTGGTGTCAGCTCTTTTAGTGCACTTCTTTTAGCAATGCTGTTGTACTGCAAAAGCTTCCTAAATACCCAACTTCCTGCTGTGCTGTTTGTCCTAACAAATGTCCATCTGTCCGGCTTCTGTCTCTGCCCCCAGGGCTTAATGTACCAGGATGCATCAAGGTGGGGGATAACTCTGCAGACATATGTCCAGCTGACCATGCTGGAGCAGCATACCAGGCCCATGGTAAGGAAACTTTTGGTTTTATTTTAAAAGTAATTAGATGTGGTTATGAGTGCTAAATCCTTTTAACCTTCTATTTGAAAGTTAAGATGCTGTGTGTGTTCGTTCTTTGTTCCTGCAGTGAGTAGGAATTTCTGTGGTGCAGACATTGTTCTGCTCTGTGTGTGCTCTGGGGGTAAAAGCTCTGCCTCCTGCCTGCTCACAGCCTCCCCAAACTGGTCCTGCTGTTTGGGCACACCCTCAGGAGCTAGACTTGCACGAATCTCTTCCTCGTTTCACGTCAGTGGCTTGTCTGTAATTTCATTATTTCAAATCTTTGGCAAACACTAAGTAGTCTTCTGTTAGAATTCATAGTTCTGCTTCATGCTGTCTAGTACAAATTTAGCCATTGCTTCTTCTGTTTGTGCAAAATACTTCCACTTCCATTTTCTATTTCTTTTTTTCAGATGGTTTACGTCTGTTTTTTTTTTGTAACTTTTTCTTTTTTTTATTTTAATTTTCACATTTTACCTTTTTATCAAGATTTTGTTCATTTTTTTTTCCTTCATACACGTTTTGTTACATTGTCTGCTGTCTTCCAACCCCTGATTACAAGACCTGGTGGTCTTTGATGCCATGCTTATATCTTACTGATGTTATGGTCTCTGTTTTCTGAGTTTGTGCCAGGGCAAACTTTCAGCAGTGCCATGTAGGAGAGTGGTACTGCACATATAATCATTCGGTTTTTGGAAGAGCTGTTTTTCCAAGACAATAGAAATCCTGTTCTGTTGGAGAAGAAGTTAATTAAAGATTTCCTGAGGATTTCCCTGCATTTCAATCTGAGCTTTTTTGTCATTGGAGCCGTTTTTGTTTGTTAATGTGCAAAAACCTGGGTTAGAAGTAGCTCTGCCAGGCTGCTTTGCTCTGCCAGGCCCAAGAGTGTCAGAGGATCTCCCTGCTCCAACATGAAGTGCTGGTGGAACCCATGCAGGGCTGGCTAAGGCCAGGGCTCTGGCAGCTGCAGTTATTTCCCTTAAAAGTCCTGTTTCCTTGCTCAAGTGTGTCTGATGTCAGCCCTGTGCTGTGACCCAGCAACACATGGGATGGGGCAGCAATTTGGGGAGCAATAGTTCCTGCTGTCCTGCAGACCCCAAGTGGGTTGCTGCTTTTTCTACCCTGGGTTACTTTCCACTGCTCAGCTTAATGCTGAGCCCTTACCTTTGAGCTGGTGTATGAATAACAAATTAGAGTAAGATCAGGAGTCCTTGTTTGTTTTGTGGTTTTCACGCTCCCAGTAGGTTTGTTTATCACAAGATCTGAGAGAACTGAAAATCATGCATGTTTTGTTTGATGTGCCATGAGTGTGAAAAGAAACAAGTGTGAAAATGTACAGAGTCAAGTTTTATGTTGCAGATTTCCCCCGTAAGGATGATGGAGCGATCGATTCACAGTGCAAAACACATTTTTGTGGAAAATCTGTATCGAAGGTATGAGATGTGTTTTTCTACTTTACTTTCTTGGATTAGTTATTTTAAATATATATATAATCAAGAGATAATTTCTTTGGTAATGTGCATTTAAGTGGCCTGTGAAATCTGCCAGTTCTGTGTTGGAGTGGCAGTGTATTTGGTATGGGATGTGCTGCCCACTTCCTGCAGGATTCTGGAAAACCTTTTTCAGCAGTGCTCCTGAATATTTAGAACTCAGTATTATTTAGATACCATCTGTTAAAGTTATCTGCTCTCCAGCTGAATACCCAAATCTTGCTTGGATCAAAAGAAACACATGCTGGGCATGTAAAAAACCATGAGGATATAAAGAATAACACTGTAGGAGGGAGACACCTGGGCAGAGTTTTCCAGCCTGGCATCCAGGATTGGCATTTCTTGCAAGCAGGGACTCGAGCCCTGTGCTCTTGCTCAGGAGCAGGATTGACAGGATCAAAATAGACTGCAGGCCTTGGGAGGCTGTGGGGAAAGAAAGAAAAATCACCTATTACCTGCCCCAGGTATAACTCACTCATCCCAAACTAACTGAAATAGTGCAGGAATCAGGTTTTATTTGGTTGGTTTGTTTGTTCGTTTGGAATGCTGGCCTTCTGTTGAGGAGTGTATGTGACAGATGGGCTTTAGTGGGTTTAGTGGGTTTTTCAGTGGCTGGGTTGAGGGACAAACCCAGTTTGTTGCCACCAGGTGTCATCCATGCTGCGCGAGCACCTCTCTGCCACGGGAATGGCTTTGGAAGTGGGAGAGACACATTATTTATCCCAGTCCATACACAGTGGAAGCAGCTTGGAATAGCCTCATTTTTAATTACTGCCTTCTATTTTCATTGTAGACAAAGTGTTTTTTTCCCAAAGACGTAGTTGCTATGAGGCTAATTCTGCTTGTATCAACTCTGTGAATTAATTTAATAATAATTTTAAGGGCATCTAAGATGTTTTGTGGCTTCCACGCTTTTTAAATGTTGGACAAAAGGCATTTGCTTTGTTTTGTTACAGCAAGCTAGAAGGCAGCTGATAGTACCAACAGCAAGGCAAAAGAAAAGGATGTGTAAAAGGATTATAAAGAAAACAAGGAATAATTGAGGAATGTATGAAAGTAGCTATTTTGTGACACATTAAGAAATGAGTAAATCTGGCTGTGTTAGGTGAATTTTAAATGTGTGCACGAGCGTGCAAGGTGTGCTGTAGGTGAGCACTGCAGTTCACTGTTCCTCTGAACCATCCTTAGTTATGAGAGAAAACTCGCTCTGTTCATGTTTGTCCTAGTTTGAAAGCAAACTAGTGAGAGACTCCAAGTCAGAAATACAATTTAATAGGAAAAATAAAATAAATGCAATAGTACAAAAGACAACCCACTGACAGAGTCAGAATACAACCTGACCCCCTGACAGTCAGGGGGGTTAGTAGCAGTCCGATTAAATGGTGGCTGCAGTCCTCCTGGAGTGATGGTCCTGTTGAAGCAGTGATTCTGTAGAAAAAGGTCTGGTCTTCCCCTGAAGGTCCAGTTGTGGTGTAGAAGAGTCTGGTCTTCCTCTGGGAATCCAGTGGAAAAGGCTGCTTGTGCTGTTCCAAACCCCAGATTATATCCACATGGGAATGCGTGGCTCCTTCCCCCTGGGTGGAGCATCTCACAATGGGATGGTGAGTCACAGGGCAAGGCACTGATGGGCCCATTAACAGGAGATAGTCCAGAGGGACGAGGCAGCTCATGAGGATGGTAATAGAATACACTGTAACCCAGGACAATGTTGAACTTAGGCAGTAAAAACTTTACTTGGTAGGAGTCAAATGTCAGCAAACTCTGGAAATGAAAACACCATTTTGTGCCTTTTATATTCCCTGTACCTTTATGGATCTTGAGCCAGAGTCCTCACAGGATTACCCAGGGAAAGCAAAGACATGTTGTCTGCAGGGCAGGTCGATGCAGAATTGACTTGGATGTACGTGTCGTTTAGGGTAAGAACAGTGGAGCTTTTTCTTATTTCCAATTCCTTTTAACCTTCCTGTTTCCCCCACCTGTCCTGGAGAAAAGAAGCAGAGTCAGTGTTTGGCTGATGTGGATCCCTGCTGCCCAGAACTGATGTATTAGAAGAGTAGCAGTGACCAGTGTTAGCCCATTTCTGGCTGGCAGATCAAGAGGGGAGCTGGTACAGATAAGGATTTTGCATTTTTCCATACTTAGGGAAATATCTTTATTCCTTTTGCCAGTGATCAAAGCAAGTTGCCAGGGGAATGGTTTAGAAATCTGTGGACTGTTTTTCTTCAGTTCTATTTAAAAGGGCACAACTGGTCTTAATCATTCAGCTGGAGAGCACAGGAGCCTCCCAACTCTGTCTTTTTAAAATTTTTTCTATTGCAGAAGCATTTAGGAAAGAGTGTGGAGTATGCGTTACTGTCACCAGTTTCGAAGACAGGATACTGTAAAATTAGTAATATTTGACAATCAGGACTATGGTAATAGTTGAAAATTCATAAACTAATAAAATCATAAAATGTGAGTCTCAACATGTCCTCAGTAACTCCCTTTTGCTTGAGTTGTCTGGTATTTTATTTTTGTTGCTGAGATAACTTTGGGACATTTGTCTCCAGCATTCTGTGCTCTCTGAGTTCAGAGTTCCAGTTAGGTATATTGAATATTTCACTACTCTTTCTACAAATATTTCTTACAGTGGGAGTAAATTTATTGACATGTTGACATTGTATTTTTGCTGCCTTTTACTGTGGCTTCTGTAAGGAATTGTTGGTGCTGCTCAGGAAATCCAGCCCTTCTGGTGACATGCCCTGGGATAGATTTGAACTGATGCTGATACAAAGAACCTGAGCAATAAATACCATTGACACTAATTTATTGTTGTTGTGGGCATGTCACTGAGGTAACACTTTTCTTCCTGGTCACCAAGTAATCTGTAACTGTAGTGGAAAAAATAATGTTTGTAACTGCTAATAATATAAACTTTATGATAATAAGTAATTTTTTTTTAAAAAAAGAGAAAGGTTTGGTCTTTCTGTTGTATAAACAATGGTTTATGTGGCCTTCAGTTTGGGTGGGCATAATGTTGGCCTTCTTTTCACAAATGTTGGAGTAAATGGGGAGTGATTCTGGTCAGGTGAGCAAAATGAGAGTTTGGAATTGTTCTCTGCATGCTGCTCAGTGAGTGATGCCTCTTGTGTTTGTTCAGTGGAAAAATGCCAGAGGTGGATTATGCTGTCCTAAGTGAATGGTTTGACTGGATCCAGAACAACATTGATGTTTCAGTTGATTTGATAGGTAACATTTTGATGGGTCTGGAGGGGTGTGTTTGTGGGTGGGTTTCCTTTCTGGGAGAAAAAATAATTCTTGTTTCTTGGCTCATAAATAATCACATTATTCAGTATAAAAGTGAACACCATCAGACAGCTTGGGTTTGTGGGTGGTTCATGGATTGATTCATGGCAGTGCCAAAGGGGAGGTCCAGTGGTGGTACCCAAGTCAGGATTCTTCCCTCTGTAGTTTGTGAAGTGAGTTTCTTCTTTGCTTTTAAAGCTGATCCTTGAACATAACTATTAGAATTTTTGTTCCTGCAGTTTATTTGCAGACGTCTCCTAAAGTTTGTTATGAGAGGCTAAAGACACGATGCAGGGAAGAAGAAAAAGTCATTCCTCTGGTAAGGAGTTCCTCTGATGTACGTGGTTACAAGGAGCTTTGAAAACGTAATGATTCCAATCTAAATACTAAAATTGTATCCTGAGTGTATTGCCAAAATGTGGTGCAGCTGTTTCCACTGCAAACTAAACCCTGAGTATTTAATTTTGATTTATTTTTAAAAAATGATCTGTCATGCACGCTGACGCTCCCAAGTGTTCTGTTCTAGTAATCAGTGCACTATAGCTGACTTTAGGTGCAGTATTAATCAACTGTTAATCTTCTCTAAGGTGTAAAAGTCAATTGCTTTTGTACCATTAAATGGCATAAAAGCGCCCAGGTGAAACACAGATACCTGGGCTTGCAGGTGCTAAGATTTCCGTGGGCACTTTGTTATCTTGCTGTCACCAGGATGTTTGTGCATGAAAAGTGTCTCTGCTGTGGCTGACAAGAAGCAACTCCTTGAAAATTGTGAGCTTGGGAATCTGCTTTAAAACAAACTGTGGTAATGGAACAGTGACTTTCTGTGCCAGTTTACAAAATGGCCCTGCATGGCACACGGCTTCTGAAGAAGCCTGACCAGACAGAAATTCAGTTCCCTCTGCTTGTCTTCTGCATCTCTGGTTGTGGGTGGCTCAGGAGAAGCAATTGTCAGTTGAAGATCTGTTCAAAGAGCTAAATTTTGGGCCATGTGAAATTTTGCCTTGAGAATAAATCCTCCTGTAATGGATTTGAAGAGCCCTTGTGTTATTTTGCAGCTCTGCTGAAGAGGAGGGGAGCAGTTATGAATGAACAATGTGAAGTGGTCTCCACGAAGAAAAAAACCAGTTGATGACAGGCAGAAGAGCTTTTAGAGGAAACTGAGTTACAAGAAAGTGAACTGGGAATTTTAGGGAAATGTATTGACACAGAAAGTTCCTCCCATACATTTTCTTTGCAGCCTTGCCCTTTTTGTCCTTACTTTGTTGTATTTTTCTCTGTAAAATCTTGAACCACATTTTACCTGTGGGAGAGAATCATGGTTGCTTGATCTTAAAAGGAGCTGAGAGCCCTGTGCTCCTGTAAGCTGTGTCTTTGAGGAGTTAAACTTTATACTGGGAATTAATTTTTCTCAAAAACCTTCTGATGCTTTTTATTTTTTGTTAGTGGAAGATACGTGTTGCAGGCTTTTATATGTGTCTCTTAAGTACTTCCCAAATGGATAAAGATTGCAATGTGTGTGTCATCCCTGGGCATATGTGTTATTCCAGTGCCTCTCTTCTAGGAATATTTAGAAGCTATTCATGAGCTCTACGAAGAGTGGCTCATTAAACGTGCACTGTTTGAAATTTCCTGCCCAGTACTTGTGAGTATTATTTTAATTATAACCAATTAGGCATGTGGGAGATTGTGCTGTCCAAATAATAAGAGCACTATTTAGTGGTAAAAGTAAATAAATCTGCTTTTCTGATAACCTTTGGAGAAGGACAACCTCAGAAAAATGTGATAGCTGTTGGTGTATAGCATAAGAGTGGGGTCTGCCCTCTCTCCAGTGGAATTTGAGGGCTGTTCACTGGGATTGCTTGCTGAATCAGCTGTGTAGCTTTTCAGGGAATGCCAAATTCCCAACAGAGAGCAGCTTGGACGGATCCCTAGGAGTATCACAGTTTGGCTGTCCTGTTCTGTTTAGCTCAAAAGAAGCAAAGTTTTATGGTGTCAGTTATTTCCAGTGTTCATCTTCTTCTTCCCAAGGTTATAGGAGCTGACCATGACATGCAGAAGATGATAGAGAAGTACGAAGAAAACCGGGACCAAATACTGAACCCACCTAACAGACACCACCATTTATAGAAGTCTGAGATTATTGTATCAAAAATAACCTATGAAGTCTGATTTAAATATAATATTTAAATTTAATTCTAATATTTAAATATAATGGGTATTGATTTTGCACTATGCCTTGTAGAATGTTGTGGACTTAGTGCTCTGGAATGATCAGATACCAATCAGGAACAGAATATGAGCCAGTTCCCTCTGTGTTTTTAGGTTCTCCATCAGCTTTACTGTGTCAGTTCTCTTCAGCTAAAATATGGCTGTTTCTCTCATTTCCCACGTCACTGCTGCTTCCTAGAAGTAACTTTAGTTTCTTCTTTTTTTTCCCCCCCCCAAAGACAACCTTGTTTTTGTAATTTGGAATAAACGGTTTGTTACAACGTCCCTCCGAGGGAGGGTAACTGAGGTTCCTCTTAATAACCCCCTTGAGGTGAATGGGGGTGAAACAACAGCAAAGGACCAGTGCGTGTATGAGGGAGGTTTATTTATCACAGACCTGTCAGCCTGTCCCTGGTGCCCAGCAATCATCCTGAGTGTCATCTCACGGCACGTGCGGGATAGCCACGGGATCAGACCCAGCCAGTCTGGGTTTAGGAGGGGCAGGTCCTGCCTGGCCCACCTGATCTCCTTCCGTGACCAGGTGCCCCTCCTGGTGGATGAGGGAAGGCTGTGGATGGATCTCCCTGGAATTCAGCAAAGCCTTTGACACCCTCTCCCATGGCATCTCCTGGAGAAGCTGCAGCCCACGCTTGGCCAGGGGCATTCTTGGTGGTGATGCCTGAGACTAGACAAGAGAATAAAGGTAGGTATTTATTTGAAGGGCCTTCAAGATACACCCTGGGCAGTCAAAAGGCTACACCCAAGATGGATGCTGGGTCACGGGTTCTTCACACTTTTATAAGTTTGGTCCATTTGCATATCAGGGTTAATTCTCCAATTATAACTTCGGTTAATGATGTAATTACCCCAATTTTGTCCTTCCTCTTCAGAGGCTTTTTTAGTTTACACATTTTGGGGCCTGGTGTCCTTGGAGAGCAAACCTAGAGAGGGTTTGTTACGTCTAACCAGCATGCGAGAACAGAAGTTAAAAGGCCATGTGAAACTTCAGAGTTGCACACTAGGCAGTACAGGATTTGAAAAATATAAAGTTAAAACCCAAGGCATCAGCGGGGATAAGAACTGGCTGATGGCTGGGCCCAGAGTGCTGGGGAATGGGATCCCCCTGGGATCAGTGTTGGGACCAGTCCTGTTTAACACCTTTACTGATGATCTGGAGGAGGGCAGTGAGTTTACCATCAGCAGATTGGGCGTGATCCCCAGTTGGGTGAGAATGGGATCTGCTGAGGGACCAGGCCAGGCTGGGTGGGTGTGCTGAGACCACCACCATGAGGTTCAGCAGGGTCAAGGGCAGAGTCCTGCACTTTGGCCACACTAACCCCCAGCAGCTCCAGGCTGGGACAGGGAGGCTGGAAATGTGGATGTGGCACTCAGTGCTGGGTGATGAAGTGGTTGGTTACAGGCTGGACTCAATGACCTCAGAGGTATTTTCCAACCTCAGTGATTCTGTGATCTTAAAACAATTTAATTGCAGCAGAAAGAAGGGGTGCAGCTCTTTGGGTTCTTTTCTGTACAAGTACAAAAATACCACAAAGTACAGAAGGCAAGGGTAAGAGCAGATAGTGGAAAGATCCCACAACCTGTGGATCCAGTGGTGAGGCTGGATTGTTGTAATGTCGATGTGGTCAGAGCAATGTTCAGTCTTGATCCCTTGGGGGTGGGGTCCACAAAGCAAAAGGTTCAGAGGCTTACAGACATTCCAGATGGCATGGGAATGCCCGGATCCCTTCCCAGGGAGGGCGTTCCTTGTGTCTTGATGTGTTCGTGAGATCTCAGCCCTGCTGTGGCTGAGCTGAGGAACAGTGAAACTACAGGGTGTGTGGCACTGTATTTGTTTTTCCTTTCAAATAGTTATAAAAAAAAATTCTAGAATTAATTGATTTTTACACTGTTTTGCATTCTTTGGTTTTACTTCTTTTTATAAAGAAAAACACAGATGGTTCTTTGGGTTTATATCACGATCAGTTTATTACGACCTGCAAGTACTTGGAGAGTGCAGGAAACCAGTGGGGGTTTCATTCTTGCACTTGCTAAATGAAGTGCGGCGTTGCCCTTCATTTGTGCTTTACCCTCTGGATGTTTCCTTCAAGGGAATCCTTTCAATGCAGCACTCGGACTGTTCTCACATTACTTTTTCTGGGTAATTTCCGGGGGATGATCCCTGAAGTACAGAATATATTATTTCCCCTACTGGTTTTGGTTGGTTTAACTGGAGCAAGCAAGGCTTCATTAGCACTTTGATCACTTTTTACAGACATTTGTCTGGCACTTATTGCAGGATAGAAACATTCAGTTACGTGGCTTTTCAACAATATCTAATGGTGCTGCTTTTGGAGATCACTGCTTTTGTAGGGTTGTGGTTTGCCTAAAAACCATTGCATTGAAAGAACCACGCCAAGTCAGGAATTGCAGCTCCTGGCCTGTTACTCCCATCTGATGAGCTGGTTTTCTTCTAAATCACTGCAACTTAATAATGAGTGCCCTGAGAGCATTTCCTAGTGAAGTACTAAGTACTAAAGCTTGTGATCCCAGGAATGCCATTCTATTGCTCTGTTGTAAATCTTTAGAATTCTAGCTTAAAAGTAAGACTCTGTGTGCTAAGTTATTATCTTACTTATTGCAGCTTCTTTGTAGGGGGGCAGTAGATATCCGTGATACCTTCCGTTAAACTTTCAAAACCTCTTCTTCTCTAAGAGTCCAAAAGAACGACTTCTGTGGAAATGCTTCTATACGTTTGAAGCTCAGCTGTCTGCAGTTTGTTCTTAATTCTAATTTCACTATGGATATACATTTTGCACAGTACAGAAAATGTCACTTAATGGTTTAGTACACAGAATCTTACAGCCCAAAGGATGCCACTGTTACTTGTCAGGACACAGGCCTGTAAACACTTTCTAGTCCTAACACCCATTTCTCACAACCTCACCCAGAGCTGAAGGCAGTCCTGTCACCTGGTGTTAGCTCAGGTAAAGTTCTGTTTCTCCTAACTGCTGGAATCAGGGCATGACAGAATTTCAACCATTAATTGTTCAAAAAGCAAATCTTTATATTTTAGTTCCTGAGGTTTTTCTAGTCTAATCCATGTGCGCTCCTCTGAATTTTTTCGGGAATGAAAATCACTTAAAAAACAACTCATACTAAATTAATTTCAGCTATTTTAAATATACATGAAAGGCATTTTTTAGCATTCAAAATTGAGCTCCATATTAGCCACAGTGAAGAGAATTAACTCTACCCCAGCCCAAACCAGCATATGTTTAAGCACTAGTGAAAAAGCTACTGAAATAGTATTAAAGTGTCTTTCTATGTAACAAGTGCATCACAGAATCCCAAAATTTTTCGGGTTGGAAGGGACCTCTCTAGGTGACCCAGTCCAAAGCCCTGCCCAGGCAGGGTCATCTGGAGCAGGTGACACAGAATGTCCCAGAGAGGGAGACTCCACGTCCTCCCTCGGCAGCTATTCCAGGGCTCTGCCCCCTCCAGGAAAAGACGTTCTTCCTCATGTTGAGGTGAAACTTCCTTGTGTTTTAGTTTATGGCCATTGCTCCTTGTCCCATGCTGGGCACCACCCAAGAGTCTGGCACCATCCTCTGACATCCCGTGGAGATATTTGTATGAAGCAGCACAGGAGACTGCTGAAGTACAGCAGCAGTGTGCTGTCCTAAATGAGTTCAGTGTTGTGTGTGACACAGGCTCTCAGTGCTGGGACCCCAGCTTCCAGCTGATCCAACCCTCCTGAGCTTTTCACACAGCACTCCCACCTGCAGGATATCCCTGATCCTGCCTCTGCTGCTCACTGGGATCCTTCTCTGAGCAGATTTTTGTCCTGCCACCAGAATGGCAAAGAATGAGATTTTTCCCCTTCATTTTTTAATGAGATGAACTGGCTTGCAGAAGAATTCTGTGAACTCCTGGTGCAGAACTAAGTGTCAGGAGCAGGGGCAAGGGAAACGGCAGCAGTAGCTGGACCTCCCTCTCCCGATGGCAGTGAACAGTTAAAATGCTCAAGGCTTCTCTTGAAAATTGTGGTGGTGCCCACAGAATACTTTGGTAACAAATGGAGGCAGATCTAAAACCTGTAACACAAGTTAACGCCTCTACAAAACCAAGTGTTCACAGGGCTGTTTCCCTCTTTAAAGCTACAGGAATGTTATCAAACTTTCTAAACCTGTTTTCGAAGTCAGGAGGAAAATTAGCTCAGACACAGCTTCAAAGGAATGCAGAGAGTTAACCAGAGTACACCCCAGTATGGCATTTGTAAAGCTGGGTCTTCCAGTTTGGAAGAATTTACCTTGTACTGGAAGAGTATTTCAGGAATAGGTCTGTGAAGGGAAGAAAGAAAAGTAGGATGCCCAGCTGAATAAACCTGTCTGGCATTAAGAACAGACAGAAGGAATCTGACTGATGAATTAAATGCATTTAAATTTAGGGAAGTTGCCTACCCTTTACAAAGGTGACCATTCAGGTTTCCTTGCCAAAGGGACCATTAAGAATTTGTGTAACTCCTTCTGGTTTTTACTGCCCCGAAGCAGTGATGTGGTTGTGGGTTTTTTGAAAACTCTTTTGACAAAGCTAATCACCTCCTTGGAAACACGATCAAGGCGGCAGGTGAGAGGACAACCCCCCCAGGCAGATTACAAATAAAGCACTACAGACTCAAGTGTGATGGCACGGCATTGCTTGGTCGGTTCTGCCGATGATGACATAAGGCTCCTGGGTGTCAGTCACTGGTGAGTTACAGCTCTCCAGCTTCCCTTCACTGCCTCCAGCAGAGTCACGTCCAGGCTGCACCAGGCTCCTCCTGCCCTGCGTGCTGGTCCTGCCCCTGTGTGAGGGCCGCACATCAATGCTTTGGGGGGGGATGTAGGTGAGGTTGGGGGGCTCTCTAATGTGCCTGAAGCACTCGGAAGCTGGGTGTGCCTTAGCAGGATCCATGAAAAATCTCTTGCTGTCAGAACCAGTAGTGGAATCCTCCTTGTGCCCAGCAGTACAGCACAGACCTGAAGATGGCTCAGCGTGGGAAGCTGCTCTCTTGTGCAGCTCAGCATCCGTCAGGTATGTATGTTTTATCTGGGAGCGATTAAATTCTCTAATGTGCCTGTCACTTGTTCCTGCATATGCCACCGCCTCAGGCTGGCCGGTTTCCTCTACTGGATACATAAGTTCTTCCTGAGCATCCTTGATTTGTAGTTTTGTGAAGGTTAAAGACAGCTCACAAACGTCCTCTTCCCTGGGGACGCAGCAGCTTTGGGCAGAGGCAAAGTCCTTGTAGGGCAGAGACTTCAGCTCAGCGGGTTCATCACGAGGGGCTGGGTCTATGCAATTTATAGCATCATTAATTTCTGCTTCAATTGATTCTTCTGGGACTTCTGGAGCTTCGAACTCCAAGGTGGTTTTGCTGTCACAGGAGCTGTCAGCAAACATGGCAAAGGCTGGGGGACCGCTGGCTCCTGGGGACAGAGGCGCAGGCCCCAGCGCTCGTGCAGCTGACTCTGCAGCCACTGCCAAGGCACACTCCTCACTCAGACTGGCTCTTGGCTCCTTTTCCAAAGCCTTTGGAGAGAGATTCTCACTGAAAATCGGTGTTTGTCCTATGACAATGTCACTGTATTTGATCAGGAAGTCCTCGCTGTCGGAGCACTTGCCTGGGAGATGCGCGGTGTTGATGCCTTGCCTTTGGTGCTCCTGGAGGCTGGCGGGGGACGCAGCAGCTGCCGAGTGAGCCACATCCCCTTTGATCCTCGGATTCCCAGCAGCTTCAAAGGATACAGCACAGGTAGCTGAATGCTTCTGCTGGGGAGCAAGGCACAAAGGTGTCTCACTGTTCCCTTCATTTTCCAGACTTTCAGCATCTCCTCTCTGGGGTGTCTGATCTTCCTCATCCTCCTCTCCTTGATGCCGATGTGTTTGTGTTGCCTGCTGCAGGCTCATCTCCAAATTGCCATGTTTTTCTTCATTTGTCATTTCGAGGATGGCTTCACACTCGATTCTTGCCAGGAATATTTCAAAAGCAGTCTGCGTCGTTTCCTCATTGTTTCTCTTTTCGACAAGTGAAAACTCTGTCGCTGTAGTTGCAACATAACCTATTTTCTCCAGGACTGCTTTCACGATGTCCTCTGGGAGCACTGGCTGGATGTAGTAGACAAAATTCCCAGTGAAGGTCTGGAACAGAACGCAACATGGAAAAGCTGGTGAACACTGGGGGAGTGGGGTGCAGGGAAATGTGAAAGAGTTGATTTCCTAAAGATCAAAAATACTTCAAAACTTCCTTACTGCTTTCAAAAAACCATCTTCCTAGAAGTCTGAATTTTGAATTGCAGTGAGTGAGGCTTTTACAACAGCACTATTTTGGCAGCCTCTCGAGCATTGCAGCTCTGCTACAGCACATCAGTTTCAGTGAAGTTATGCCAGTTTATACCTGCTGGGGTCTTGGCTAGGAGTACCAGTATTCAAAAAGGAAGAGGATAAGGAAATCATTTTAGTCAAACTAGAGAAACTCAGAAATAAACCTTATGTGTTCTACTGAACCTAAGCTTTTTAAACAAACAGGTTCATAGAATGAATCACTGAGGTCTTTTCCTGAAGAAACAGACATGATGCACTCACTGTTAATCACATTTCTGAGCTGCTGACAAGTCTGTAACATTTTCTTTTTCCATGGTTCAGACTCCTGCTGTGAGCTTTACTACCCTTGAATTAAACTGCCATTGTTTGAAAGCACCTTTCTGAAGAGAGACTATTCTAACAAATATTGTCCAAACACCTCTCTTTGCACAAGCTGTCTGCAAAACACCAATAAAGTGCTGCTGCTGTGCAACAACTTAAAAAATTGTTCAACGTGTTCTTGGTTTTAGAGCTACCGCAGGCTCTAAACCTGAGGCCTGGTTTGTAAACTGGAAGTGGTTTTCGGTTTTGTCTGGAACCCTGTGACAGGAGAGACCATTCTGAGCTAGGCATGACTAACTCCTGGCAAGTCAGAACAGAACAGACGTGGGAATGCAAAGCCACGATTTCCACGAGCGGGGTACCTTGTTTTCAGGCTGCCCAGCTTGCGACAGACCAAGGGTGACCCCTGAGCATTAGTGTCACAAGCAGGAAGTTCGGGAGAAGAAAACTGACCCCCAAAAAGGCCACAGTATAATTCTCAAATAAATTTGTCAAGAATGTCCTGCACTCTCCACCTGCTGTTCCTTCTGGAGGGGGGGCAGCTGCAGGCACTGCAGGGACATCAGAGCAGGTGAGAGGGAGGACATGGGCTATTCCATGTATAGCCAGTAGCTTTTATCAAATCTGTATGTACACAAGGTGCTGGTTGTCCTCCTACTTATGCCTTGCAGTAGAATTATTTCAGGCCTGCAGCAGGCTGTCTTGCACTTTGGGTTACCCACAGTGCAGCCTAGGATTCTTGTGTTAGGGAAAGCTGAACCCACTAAGTGTAGACCTGACTATCTTAATGCTTTGCCCTGTTTTAGGGAGAGGAATGAGAAGAACAGGCATCTACAGCTGCTTGACAATCTACAGGTGAGACCAAAGTGCGGGACAAAGCAAAGAAATGGCTTTTCCTCAGCAGCACCTGTTGCCAAAGCAAGGGAAATAAGTTTGCATTTGGGTGTTCGGGGATTCTGTTTAAATTTGGGATGTATGAAGATGGCTGTGTCTTCTGGGCAGAGATGTGTTCAGTACGCTGGGGAAGTGGGGTAACCGTGACCACACTGCTGCAAAAAGCAACAGCATTTCCTCTTTCCAAGGGGCTTTCCCTGCCCACTCCAGCAGCTGCAGGCTCTGAGCCGGGATGAGGGACCAGAGAGGCACTGGCCCACCTGGCCTTTGGCACCAAGCCACTGGAGATCGCCACCGCTAAAAAACATCCCTGCTTATAGGCAGATTTTCGTTAAAGCTTAGTGTGATGACAGGCAAAGCTTTTCAGAGTAGCTTTTACCTTCTCTGCTGTCTCACCACAACCGAGAGGCTCCTTTCCCAACCCCCGGAGCTGCTCAGCACTCCCGGCCTCAGCGAGGACAAGGCCTGTGAAGGCCAGTGAACACCTCTGGGCAGCCCTGCACCGTGCTGGGCCCCCTGCCCTGAGCAGGATGTGCCCCTGACCCCGCTCCCCGCCCCGAGCAGGATGTGCCCCTGACCCCGCCGCACCTCCCGGTGCCGCTGCCGAGCCCCGGGGCGGGCGGCAGTGCCGTACCTTCAGGGAGCGGATCTCCCGGCGCCAGGGGCACAGCAGGAGGTTGACGCAGAGCAGCTCCAGGAGCTCCAGCGCCTTGAGCAGGTCGCGTAGGGCGCGGCGGCCCCGCGCCCGCCGGCAGCGCTCGGCCACGCCGCGCACGTCCAGGGCCCCNGTGAGGTGAGGTGAGGTGAGGTGAGGTGAGGTGAGGTGAGGTGAGGTGAGGTGAGGTGAGGTGAGGTGAGGTGAGGTGAGGTGAGGTGAGGTGAGGTGAGGTGAGGTGAGGTGAGGTGAGGTGAGGTGAGGTGAGGTGAGGTGAGGTGAGGTGAGGTGAGGGTGTCGATGGCTCCCTGGTGCGCAGCGCCAATTCTCACAACCTAGGGAGGCGTTTCTGTATTTTAACCTGGTTTGCACAAAGCAGGGACCTGGTGGTAACCCAACAAAGGCTCGCTGATTATCAAAACTTTACACTCCGTACCTTTTAACAGAGGCATCAGCATTCATTGGTCCCAAATTGTATAACTTTTGTGTTGATTAGTACTCAGACCCCTCTTTGCTGGTTAAGTCTCTGTCATGCTGATGGGCCCTCAGGGGTGATTTTCCCTGCCTTGGGCTCTGGGTCCATTCATTTTCAGTAGGTGGTCTCTGAGTCGGTCATAATCTCCCACTGCCGGAATTGTCATTCCCCAGGTTCTGCTCACTCCTACTGACGCCACTCCTGGTGGTTCTTGGCCAAACAGCCCATCCCCCTTGGAATTGTCTTCCCTTTTCCTATAAAAGATCAGCCAAGCATGCAGAGTTTACAGTACAATTGCTGCCTGCCCTGCTGGAGACCACCTGAGACAGGGTGTGATCCTGAGGCCTGTTCTGTTCCTCCTGCTGGAAGCTGCCTCCGGATCCCTGGGCCAGGTCTGGGAAACAGCTGAAAGAGTTTGTGCCTGCTGTGGGGGCTGACAAGAATCCTGCAGTGGGGTTAAACGGAGGTTGGATCCAGCATTTGGGAAACAGACCTGTGATCCAGGTGCTTTTCTAATCTTGATTTTTGGAATCTGAATTTTTGAGTCACCCCTTGTGACCACCATGATGTTGTGCACCTGCATGACTTCACAAATTGCTAAATACTCTCTCATATGATGATTATTATTTTAATTCACAGAAGTCTATGGTTATAATTTTATGCAGAAATTATTTTTGTAGTTTAAGGAGGGGAATAATTTGTCAGACTGTACCAAGACCACTTAGATCAGTTTGATGTGGTTTCCCTTCAGGAAATATATCTTTACTCACCTTGCTGTGCTAAAAAATGATCTGTTTGAATATTTCTGGGATGATTGGCCTATTATTTCTTGGCTTTTCATCTTTTCCCTTGGTGATACATTGCCATTTTCTATGTCCTGACTTCAGTAATTTGACTCTGCCCTTCTTGAGCTTGGACACTGACTTGTCCCCCAGAGCAGGAGGGACCTGACTGCTCCAGTGCTTGTTCCTGTGGTCTCTGACAAAGGTAAAATCCACATGTAAGTGACTGAAGCACAGTGTTGCTTCCTCAGCAGCTGCTCAGTCCCAGAGTGGTAAAATAAAAAGCACAGAAGCAAACCCAAATACGTGTATGTTCTTTACTAAAAGTTCTGTATAAGATCAGTATACTAAAAATTGAAGCAGAAGAGATGACTACAGAAATACAGGGTTGTTATCATGTAGCAAGAAACAGCATGTCCAGTTTTCTTTCTGATTTTACTCATATAATAAAGGAAAGGCCTGTGTTAGGCTGGGGTTTTAGCACTGGTATGAGAATTATGCAAAGGTTTACGATAATATCTGATAGCAGGATATGAATTTCTCAAGAGCAACATCACTCTGCTGACTTTGCTGACATTTATCCAAGATCTGCAGTATTTTCAAGCAATGAAAGTGTGTTCTTATTGCATCGTTACAAGAAATTTCAACACTTGCAGTAGTAGCATTAGAAGCTGTTGGAGCAGCTTCAGAGCTGCAAACTTCTCTCTGTAGTGTTTTACAGCTAAATTTTTTCTTTCTAGTGCTGTCTGTTAGGGTTGGATTTATAAGCTTCCCCCCCCACCAGCTGTGTTGGATATCACTCAGTTAAAAAGATTAACGAGTAGAAAATGCTAAACCACTCCTGCAAGTGATTGTGTAAGGTATCACAGAAGGCGACACGCTCTGCCTCTAATTCACTCTTTGTTTTTTAATTATATATGTTTGTAATGGATGACATAACCCAGGTATTCAGTGGTAGCTTAGCAAAATGCTACAGTGTGGACGTGTATGTTTTGGTTGGCTCCCATATCCGTGTGACAGAGCAGCTGGGACTATTTGGATTATTCTGTGATAACAGGATGACAGGAATTTATGGAGTGGTCCATGCCACAAGAGGGAGCAGACAGATGTGTGTAAGAAATGCTGCCAAACCCAGAGCACAGTGCCAGGGACACTTAACTGTTACAGAAGGAAGAAAGACTTTGATTAGTTTTCCATAATCATACCAATGCATTGCTAACATGAGGTGAAATGCAAATCTCCCATTTTCATCAGAAGTCTACTTAAGTCAGCTAGTTTTGTAAACCACAGATACAGAGTTGGTGAAACAGGAAATCCCTGTTAGAAAGGTTAAAAGCCAAACACGTCAAATGGGTTTCCCACTGTGCACAGAAACTGAGCATCAGTAATGGAGCAGGGACTTGTCTGCCATGTGTAAAAAGCCCTCTGTGCCTGTCTTCAGAGGAGCCTTCAGCTCCTCTTAGAAGATCCTCACTTTCAGGAAAAAAAAATCACATTTTCCTTCTAATTTGGGTTCATTGGATTTCCCCTGCAGCTCCCCCTTTAACAGCAGCCTGAAGGAAGCAGGTCCCAGTGCCTTTCCCTGTTCCAGGCAGGTCTGCAGGAGCTGCAGACAGACACAGCCATGAAAGCAAATCCTATTCTGCACAAACAAGCCCTGTGCTCCCCGTCTCTACTGATTCTCCTGCCAGTAAATCTGACTGGGGCATTTCTGTCTGCTTTGCATTCTGACCTCTTATAGGTGGTGTAGAGTTTTGTTTCTCTTATTGCAGGGTACTTTGCATACACGAAACTGTTTAAACTAATACTTTACAGAGAAGAGCAGTTCTCTGTTAAAAACACAAATGTGAAATAGAGCCTACCTTCCAGCAATGCTTGCCAGCAGTTTTGCAATGCTAAATGGTGAATTTTTGTTCTTTTGGGTATAGTATACTGAGAATATTGAAAATCTTGCTGAAATGCAAAAGAATTCTGTCATTTTAGCAAAATACATATTTACTGTCATCTACTTAGCAAAAAATGCATGCTTACCTTATATCCCATCATGTGCATATGAGTCAGTAATGGTATAATTTATATAGCAGTAAGAACCATATAATTACTTCCCATCTAAGTATTAATTATAATTGTGTCAATCTTTTGAGTGTTGAATGATGATTACAGTTGAAAATTATTCAGTATTTACAGAAAATCCAAGTGCAATTTTAATAATTTGGATGATGCTTCCTTTTAAACACCATTATATATTTACTATACTCAGCTTTACATATCCTTTAGTGGGGATAGAAAATGAAGTCCATTTTCTCAGTGTAAAAAACTTTTTTTTTTGTATTTTAGTGAAAATGCCTCTAAGAGATTTCCTGGAGACGAGCCTGTGATAACTCTGCTGCCCTGACAGAGCTTCTTGGCTCCTGTCCCTGGTGCCAGAGGGAGCCCAGGCTTTGTGAATGCCCCAAGGACTGGCTGGAGCTCCATCCCTGCCTGTCGATGTGCTGACAGTCAGTTGTGCTTCCTGCTAGCACCCAGACTTACCCAGGGGTTTTCCATTAGACACAGAACTTAAAAATTACTTAAAAATGTAGAGTGCAAACTAAGAGCTCAACTTTCTTGCAGCAACACGTTTCAACACAACACAGCAAAGAAGTTTTCCAAAGGTACTGTCCAAAGAAAAGCGCAGGGTTGAGCTCTCCTTGCTCTCTGGTTGTGTGTCCTCAGCCAGACACACAGAAGCTTTTAGATGAGGAATGAGACTATTTCAGATGAGGAATGAGACTATTTCAGATGAGGAATGGGACTTTCCAGGCAGAAGTGAACAATAGGATCCAAACTTTGTTTTGTTGAAGGCGAAATGGAAACCTCCTTGGCCTCCTACTGTTGGATTTCAGGGCTGGCCTCTAGTCTGAATCTTGCAGCCTTTTTTTTTCTGGGCCATAAAAAGGAAGTGGGGGAAGCAGATCTTCCTGTCCCACACATGGATCTTCCCCAGCTCAGGGTGAACAGAGAGAACCTCAGGGGATGTGTTGTCTTTTAAACGTGTATCCAGCCCTGGGAGCTGTGCCCAGCAGGTGCCTGGGGCTTGGCTAGCGGCGCCTGGGAGGGGAAAAGGAGCAAGGGGTGCCCATGTGTGCCTGGGTCCCTGCTGCCCTGCCCGCCCCAGAGCCAGTGCCCGTTCTGGGAGCCCCTCTGTGCCACACTCGGTCCCCTTCGGCCGGGCTGGGCTGAGGCAGGGGAGGCTCCCTGGGAGCTGCGAGTGCAGCCCTGGCCGTCCCTGAGGACAGTGTGCTGCTGAGCTCCCAGCTCCCACTGCCCTGGCACACCGGCTGGGAACCCACGGACTCCCATCCAAGTGTCCTGGGCTCACTCGTTGGGTTCCTTTTCCTGGTTGCTTCTCTCAAAGCTGGGAACGCTCCGAGGTTCCTGAAGTTCAGAACTGAGGTTCTGTTACTGTGCCTAGCCAGCATCTCTCGTTTGCATCACACTCCCACAGTTCCTAGAGGTCACTGTGGTCACACTGTAACACACAGGCTCCTTATGGAAAGAGAGACTGGTTTGTGCCTGGAAATGCAGCCGTGTGTGGGAACTGGCCTGAAGCATCCTCTGGGATCCTGTGCCCTTCCCTTGGCTACAGCAAGGCCCATGAAGGACGTGCAGCTCCAGCCTGCACAGCTGTGCTGCAGCTTCTGTGGGTAAAGCCAGCTGGAGTTTGAGGACCCACTACCACCTCTCCACCCCTTGTGAATGGTTTCTTTTGAGGAAGACTTGCAGCAGGCTTCGCAATGGCCTGGAAAGCCTGGTACCAAAGGAATAATGTGAATATTAAAATATTATTATTCTTTCTTTTCTTTTGCTTCTACATGGTACTGATAATAATCTCTTTAGGCACCGCTTTGCCTACTGAAACACATAGTTAGACAAAGAATTATTTAAAAATGCTTTGTTGTCAATACACTGAATGAGATGTACTAGTGACACCTACAATGACAACAAAATGCTCTTCTTTTTCCTTCTGCTCTAAAACATGCAAAGTATCATAAAATCAAGTAGGCTTGATGGGATAACATTTATCTTCATTACGAGTGGCTGATTTCAATGGGTTTTGCAATGCATCGAAAAGGTCAGATGCACTGCTTGTCTCTGCTGCTCTTTTATGCTGTGTGATGCCATGGAACACCTTGAAGCACGAACAGGGAAGTTTAGGTAAACTTGCAAAATTCACTGTAAAAAAACCCCGTTGTATCCCTGTTTACAGATATAAAATTGGTAAAACTTCCAGAGGTTTTATTCTTCCATTTGTCTGAGTTCTTCAGAAGAATTGAAGGAAAGAGCCACTTTCATTCACACGATTTGGGGTCTGATGGCCAGTGGGAGAATGTTCCATCCCTCTGCTGGAGCAGGTGTGCAGGTGTGTTGTGCTCACACGTCACTGTCCCGTACAGGGGAGCAGCCTCCGCACTGGGAGATGGCTGAGATGGCTGAGCTGGGCTGCTGCAAGTCCTGCAGCCTCACTGCATAATTTGCAGCCCATCCTGTAGTCCCAGATGCTGCTTCCTCTTCCTGGCTGATATAGATATTTATAGGTATTTCATTTCTTTGGCAAGGGTCCGTAAGGGAATATGGGGGGGGATCATCTGTGGGAATATATATTTGTGTTGCTCCTGGCCCCACACATTCATCGTAGCTGCAAGAAAAAAAGAAATATTCATTAGATTCCTGGGAAAAATGCCACTGCACATTATTTCAGCAGGTAAAGTGAGAAGAAAAGGAGTGTCTGGTGTTTTGTTCTTCAGCCCGCATCCTTGCTGACCTGCCATGTAGGACACTCAAGAATATAACACAAAAACACCCAGAGATAATCCCAGAGGGGCACAGTCACCAAAAGTGCAGTGCAGCCAGGGCTCATTCCTGCTCTCAGCTGCCTGTAAGAGCCAGGTTAGAAAAGTCTGGGGGAAAAGCAAGTGGTGTTGCTGTTTCAGTTGTGAAATAAGGCATGGAGAGCTCTTGATGGAGTCTCTAGCAGATACCAGTCTGTGCTGCCCTGACTCCAGGTCTCTGGAGCTCAGCCAGCACCGCCTGGGTGGGCTGCCTGGGTGGAAGGTGTGTGCTGCCAGGGGCAGCAGCATTCCTTGCTGAGCTGCAGAGTTGTGCTGGATAATCTGGACAGACTCGTGCTGGTCGCTCTGGGACTGGGCACAGCGCCCATCACGTTCCTCCCAAAGAGCAGGAATGCGAGGCAGGTGCATTGGTGGGGTTTCCATGAGGAGCCAGCTCAGGTGTACCCAGGCTTTGTGGTTCTGTCTGTACCACCAGGCTGGTGCCAGGGAGACTGTGCCCTCCTCGCTCTGCCCTGTGCCGCTGGGAATGCAGACAGGCTCCTTAGGTGGGAGTTTGGGCTGCACAGTCCAGGGAGGGCACTGAGGGGTACACGATCAGCCTGGACAGACCCGTGAGGCTATGCTGGGATGTTCGTGGTGTGTGTTGCAGGGAGGAGATGGGAACGGAGGGAGTGGACACGAGCAGGCTCCGTGCATTGGCACTGCCCAGGCCCGGAGCACAAGGCTCTGCAGGGAGAGCACCGCGGCGCCAGGAGGACTGGGCACAGCTGGTGATCCTGCCCTGCTCCCTGGGTGGTCCCCTGGCTGTCCTGGCAGCACCTGTTTGCCCACACACTGAACCTGACCCAGTTTTGCTCTCAAACCAGCCCAGCTCCCGGGGTCCAAATGAAGCCCTGTTTTCCTGGCCCTCTGGCTACAGGCACAGTCACAACATAACGATCTTAAACGTTAGACCTGCTTTGTGGCTGCTGCTTAACCATTCCAGGATCATTTAAAATCCAATCCTGAAGAAGGGAATGTTTCCTGTTAAAAAACCTTTCCCTACTGAGTTAACCTGAAAAACATTTCTGCTGGAGCCAGGCAAATTAAGAGCCTATTTCTTCGGCCACGCTAACTGCAGAGCAATTAAGATCTGGGATATTTCCTGAAAATTGGGATATTTAGTGTGTGTTTATTATTATTTATATTTAGTGTATTTAGTTCTCAGCAGACTGCAGGCACACACTCTGCTCCTGTACCTGTGTTACTGCCAGGCTACCCCAAGCTCCCAAATCTCAGTCTGGGTGATGGAAATGGTTCTTGGGGAAGAGAGAAGTGAGAAAGTGAAATCATAGTGCTACATAACTAAACTCAAATATCCATGGTGTTTTTATTTTTACCTCCATTTCATCTCACTTTTATATTTGTCAGGACAATGGCTTTAAATTCGGACTAGAAAATTTTCATTTCCCTATCAGAAAATAATATTTAAGAAGCTAAGCCTGTTCTGAAAACCCTGAATAGGGCTGCTAGATACTTCAGAAAAGTCCCAGCACGTAGGAAGTAGAATTGGTTTTTTTTTACAGCATGTGGAAAAGATTTCTCCCCAGCCTCTACTGAACACACTGAAGCTTTCAAAAATACCTGGTAGTCTTTTAAAAGGTCTTAGACCTTAGTCAGAGATTGAGGACCTGATGTCCTCAACTCTCCTTGAGCTCATTTAGGGTAAAGGAACAGCCTTTCTTTGCAGGATTCCTGTGAGCTGCATCTTTACTTAATTTACATTTTGCTGATCCAAAGCCCAGTGAATTTATTTAAAATCTCTCCACAGGTTTTGACTGACTTAATCAGGCTATCAGAGAGCACTTACTGGGCCTGTAAGCACAGGGGAGAAGTTTCCATTCAGAAAAGCCCATGGTAATGTGAGTTTCAAGGTGGAAAATTTGGATTCCTTTTGCCAAGACACAAAAGGGAAGACGCTTGTCTGTGTCCTGATTCTGGGAAATCTGCCACTGACCTAAAGGAGAAATGGGCACAGTGTGAACTGTTTCTTGCTGCTGTTACCTGATCATCTGCATCCCTCTGCCTTGGATTTAACTGAATGTCTTTCCTGGGCCACAGCGCAGCTTTGTAGAACTGAACTGCTGGCTGGGATAAACGGGGAAATGATCCCTTGGGAAGGAGACTTTTAAGGGTCAAGTCAAATGGGTGCAAATTATGGTAGTGAATTTTACTGTTTAGTTCCAAATATCAATATATTTGTGTTAGGGCATTCTTTTCTCCTTCATACATATGACAGATAAAAAATAATGATCTCTTTTTCTCCAAAAGCAAGTAATGTTCTTCCCCCTCATTTCTGGCAATTAAGATCACATTTTAAAAATTGAATAAAGTAGTAAAGAACACATGCCAGACTTTCAATTAAACAGCTTTTTGGCAGCTTCACAGCTGTACCTACAGATTGTTGTAGCCATGGAGAGAATCACAAATAATTCAAATAGTTGTGGGGTTTTTTTTTTAATAAGTTTTTGTATTTGATTATCAGTTTATGATCTTGATGTTCGTTTCCTGTGTTCTTTTCTGTGCATGGGCTCTTTGCTTGTAGAGCTAACATTGCAAACAGCTCCTGCTCTGTTTCTGCAGATAAGGTTCCTAGCACTCTCTGGTGAGGATAAAATGGAGATGAATTAAGGTCATAAAAGAGACTTCAACTTTGAATTCTTTCCTTAGTTTCCAAGCATTTTGTGGGTTTTTAAATGTATTATTGGTTTTGTTTGTTTGTTTGGGGGTTTTGTTTTTCTTTGTTTGTTTGTTTTGTGGTGTGATTTTTTTTCCTCTCTGTTTAACAGCTTTAGTGCTTTGGTTGTGCTTTTAGACTGCTGTTATAGAGCTATTCTTGTAGGATAAATAACGTATTATCAACTCTACAAGCATGAATTGTATTTTGCAGTCTCTCCTTCAAGGAGATCTTAATATGTAAACATATATGACTTTGCAAGATCTTTTTTATTAGAGAATCTAAGCAAATATTATAAGAAATAATATCCAGTTGGACAGGCATCCACTGTCCATGTATGGTGGTGGTTGGAAAACCATTCCTCAAAAGATTTGAAGGATTAAAAGTTATAAAAAATTGCAATAGCAATAATTTCTTGCAGTTGATTAGCAAGTGTTGGTGTGAGTGATGCTGGACTGAAGCCTCACTGTCATTTTAAAATAAAGCCAAACCCTGATCCCCAGTATGGAGCTAAATAGGCAAAAAGACTGGGGGTGGGGGTGGGAGGCTTGGGGTTTTTTTTAATTTTGTATTTTATGTGTGAGTTTTTTTCTGGGCCAGATTTCTCGTGGTTTTGCTGCCTCAGTCAGAAGCTCCCAGTTTAGTCAGGGGGGTACCAGGAACACCAGGGAAGTGGAAATGGGAGAGATGGAGGATGGGGGGAGGTCTGAGACTGCAGCTCACAGGCAGAAATCATCACATTGCAACCTCAGGAACTGCTAAGAGAGTGATGCCTACACAGAGATGTGTAGTGTGTGTGCGTTTATATGTATATTTATATGCTTATATATATATTTATATATATTTACATATATATGTGTTTTGCAACTGAAACTGCAGGACCATGAAGTGGAAAATCAAAAATACTTTTTCATCTTTTACAAAACCCTCAACAATAGTTATATTTTATCTGTCAGATTCACTTCTGTGAAGAAATTGGACATGTAAAAAGTAGCTCAGATTTGAAGTTCACTACAGCACTCCCAGGAAAATGCCTTTAGACAGGAAAGCAAATGCTTTTGGAAAGTGTTGTGTTACCATAACATAAATAATGGAGCACCAGAACTCATTACACTGCATCTTGTGGATACCAGCCCAGAAAATATCCTTGGCTACAGTATTTGTGGTGAATCCACTTTATTCCATTGCTTTTTAGAACTTGTGTTATCTGGAGGTTCAGTGCCTTACGGACAGGGATGCGAAGGAAGGGGTTACTGACCACGAAATGTGCAGGTGTCTGCATGGTTTTGGGCCTTGTTTTTTGTTATAATACCTGCACTGTTGTTACAGACACACTGTTGAGTTTTTAAGGGGTAATTTCCCTGGGAAAAGCAAGGAAGGGTGATGTCTGTTAACATCCTACTGCAGGTAAATGTGATCTGCAGAGAGGGGAACGTTGCTCAAAAATTACAGCAGCTCTCCGAGATGACCTTGTGGGCTCAGAGCGTGGTGGGGGGGCAATAACTTTGTGAATTTGTCAGGTCTCGTTGCAGTAAGTATTAGGATGGGTTTGTTGCCAGGGAAACCCCAAGGAGCTTATTTAAACTGGCTGTCATTCAGAAATTAGGAGCCACTCTCTGGGGCAGGAAGAAGCTTCTGCTGATAGAATTTTTTAAGATGCAAACAACAGCAAGTGAAAAAAGGCAGAGCTGGGAATGAAGAATTCTTTGTGCAATAGATGTCTTGTGGTTCACTTTGTTCATTTGTTGTATATCCTGACTCTGCTAAAATAGCTTCTGTTGCACTGATTCCATTTTGGTGATGACCTACTGTGTTCTTTTGATAATGGCAAACAAAAGCCCAAATCTGGAACACTCATGTGCCGACAGGTTTGAGCTGTGATGAAACAGCACAAAGGATGTTAATATGATGTTGTTACCTAACAGAAAAGCTGAAATTAGACCAATTATGCTGTAACTCTCTACAAGAAGGTTCAAATGAAAATAATGATGTGTTTGATGCCCATGTAGGCAGTTCAGCTGACGATGCTGAGCTCTGCCTTCTGTAATGGCAGTTTGCTCACAGCCAGGTTTGTAGGAGAACAGCCTGGAAATCTGTCCCATGTTTCCTTTGGGGTGTGTTTTCCTAGAATATGTATTTTCTTTGGTGATTTATTATTACCATGAGGAAATGTATCAGTTCTGACAGAACTGCTCCTATAATGACATATATCATGAGCCAGGATATTTTACTAGGTTTATTTTTGATCCTGACACTTTCCATTTATATATATATTTATATACATATTTATTTTAATGTTTTTAAATAGTAAAAAATGTAACCCAAGGTATTGTTTAAGAAAACATCTAGGGCTTAAGTAACTTAACCATTGAAGAGACAGGAAATGTGGAATTTAGGGTTTTTTCTGCCTTTTTTTCTGTTCATAGTTGTTTCTGGAATTTCCAGTTCCTCAGAACTACAATAGGACTATTTGTATTAATGAGCACTAAAAGCATCTTTATTCTCCACTCTGTGTCAAGATAATCTTGAGGAAGTTATGACCTTGATGAATACATATTCCAGATGAAAAATGAAATTCAGTGTAAACTGTTTTCATGAGAACATAGATAACATTTGAAACCGATATAATGCAGTTTCAACATAATTGTGCAGCTTTAAACAATTGAAATAAATGTTTTAAACAAAACAAGTCATTCTATGATGAAGATTTCATATGATACAATTCAGCCTGGCATTAATTTTATACATAGTAAGAACCACTTGGTCGTCAGCAGTATTTAGCCTCCAGATTTCTGTAACCATTATATAGTAAAGGATGCTGAGCACTGATTGAGTTACAAGAATCAGTTAAGATAAATAAAAATTTGTAGCTTCCCAAGCCATGGAGTTAATCCACAAACAGGATTCTAAACAACACCACCAATTCTTGCATGTCACCAGAACCTGCTGATGTTTGAGGAAGTTTTCCACTTGACAAGTTTTAGGATCATATTCCTAAAAAGGGCTTGGCTTTAATTATTCAGGAATGAATTCTAGCAGCTGAAGGAAATACTGGCTGCAATATGCAGCAGAAAGTCTGACGACTGGGAAATCAGAGAAAAATACTCTTTGTTTTTAAAGTACAGTTATCAAAGATTTGACAGCTGTAACTTGTGGTTGCTCTGCATGGCACTGTAGATTTCTGGTTAGACATCCTTGGTGCTTCCCTTCCTTCAGGTTTTGCTGCTTTCACTGCTGCAGGGTGCTTTTTATGCAGCAATAATTTGCACCTCTAGAGTGGAATTGGGACAGGTGTAAAGAGAGGCTGGTCAGAAGATGCAGCCTCCCCACAGATATTTTTGATGACAGAAAGCGAAGGGAATTTTGTGTCTCAGCCTCCCAACACACAGGCTGAGGTGTGAGAGGATTTTTGACTACAAAGACAAGAAGCAAGAGAAAGGTGTGGATATTTAAGAGGAATGGAAATGGCACAGAAAGAAACTCTCATAAAATGGCTGTAAACAAAGTTAAGCTGGAAATAAGAAGTTTGCCAGAATAATTAGGAATTTACTTGTTTCTATACCTAATACTGATGAGGAATAGCACTGGGATGTGAAGGGAGGGGCTTTTGAGGGTCTAGTGGTTGGAATTTGGAGTTAAAGGAATTGAGAGTTTTAGTTCATGTTGTGATACCTAATGGGTTTGTAAACCTGTCATATTTCCAGTGGCATTTTTTACCTTATGAACTGAAAATCTCAGTGAGTGAATAAGAGCTGAACTTAACCCCAAATGTCCATCTTGTGCTTTGCCAGCTGTCATTGTAATGTGGCAAAAGCTCCTCACCTGGCTTGCTCTCAGGAGAACAGCCTTGGCTAAGGAATACAGCACAATATAGCAAGCTTTTATGTCAGGTCCCTGGAGGCCTAATTCTGTCTTTCAAGAAAATCCAGGAAGTTGGTTTGGCTAACTTGCATCCTCAGAAGTGGGGGGTGGAAAAGAATGTCTTAGAAAAGAAAGTCCCTTAAGTAGGTTGTGGTTTTTTTATATATTTAAAGGGAAATTAGTGTCTGACTTTAAGACACAAGCATTCCTTTTGCCATTTTAAAGTCTTTTTAAAATTGATTTGCCCATTTAAACAATGCAGGCTGAACATGGTTATTGAGAGTACAGGGATTTATCAAGCCTAAACAAGGCAATTTTCTCTAGAACAGATCCTATGTAGATTAGGCAGGATGAGCAGCTGAGGAAGAGTAAGCCCACTCAAACAAACCCCCACACAATGTGCTCTAATATGAATACTGAGATAAAGGGGGCTCAGTGCTTTTTATCATCGTGTGCCCTGTGGCAGGCATTCAGTGTGAAGTATGGAGAGGACTTCCGTGGCTTCCATTAAAACCATTCCTGAAGCTAAATCCCTGCATACTTCTGAGCAGTCATCCCTCAGGGATGTTCTGTGTTAGACACTCACGAGTCACAGATGCAAAAGGCAATAACCTTGGCTGCCTAAAGCTCTGGGCATACCATTAATATCCAAGGAGTGAAAAAGCACTTATGCAATGGGGTGAGATGCATTTTCCCTGGCCAGAAGGTGACAAGTTGATAAAATTCCTTTCATGCAGTGAAATTTCCTCATTGCTTGGATTTTACTGACTCTCCAAAGAAAATGTAATAGTTTTAAATTTACTTGGACTTTGATTGGTACTATAATTAAGTCCATTGCAAACATGGGAGCTCAACTTATTTTTAAACTGCTTTCTTACTACATATTTGTAAGAAGATAATTAGCAATGCTCACTAGAAGTGTGGGTTACAAAGAGCTCAGCACAGTGAACATGAGCTCATGATTTCTGTTTGTAAAGGTATTATCCCCACAGTGTCACCAGCCTGATTTCACTCACACCAGCACAGTGAATGTTGAACAAAATGGCAAATATTGGATCAATAGGCTTTCCAGTGTTTCTTTGCAAGTCATATTGACCATGATGATAGGTAAGCTGTGGCAGGGAGATTGTTCTTGTATTCTGTCCTGGTTGAATGTGTTCAGTTTGCTAATTTGGAGGGATTAGAATTCTGTGGTTTAGAATTGTTGGGAGATCACTTGGGTCAGCTTTCTCAGACTAATTTCTTAGAAACAAAGGCTTTGGTAACACAGGCTATGAAACATTAACTTCCAGCACTGCTGCAAGTATCTGTACATAGCAGAAATATGCTCTGAAATACAAACCCCTAATATCCTGAAACTGTTTGGTTCATACTCCCTGTACTTTGTTTTTGTATTTCCCTTCCACACCTCATGTAAAATCAATGTGACAGATGCTAGCACAGATCTGAGATTCATTAAAAAGCCATTAACTGTCCTAAAGGGATGTTTATGGATAGCAGCACTGTATATTTTGGGCTGTCAAAAAAACCAAATGGCTTCTCTGTAACCACCCTGCAACTGTGGCAGGCTAATGAAAAAATTCCATGCATGGCATCCCTCTAAATCTAACCTAAAATCTAATGCAAGAAAGTGGTTAGTGGGAGTGTCTGTGGAGATAACCAGATTGAGTCTCAAATGAAACTTGTGATTTAGAGATCAGAGCAGGTATTAATATCCCAAGGCATTTTTCATAGATTAATTTACCAATAATACTATATTGTTTTATATAAATAGTGTTATTGGACTTCCAGCTGGAGAGGTGGGAGTGGGCAGGCCTGAACAGGGAGCTCTCCCTCAGCCACGGACATGGGACTCTGACTCTGTGTTTCATCAGCCTTCCCCTTAAATCCCTTTTCCACTCATTTTGTGGTTTAAAGCTCAGCTATAAACTCTAACTAAAACACTCTAGACTAACCACTCCTTGGCCAAATAAAGGTGTTGTGCTTTCTGCTGAAAGCATTTCTGGAAGTGTGGTTTGGCAGGAATGGTGTGTGAGGAGCCCTGGGCTGCACGCTCCTGCTCTGGATGCTGGAATGCTTGTGGCCCTTGCAGGCTCTGCCAGCACCAGGTGGATAAAGGAAGTTACCCTGGCAGCACTCACTGCTTTTCACTCACTGAATACTCTCACTTCAAAGATTTTTCAGAGTTATTTGCCAGTGCAGTTGCTTTCCTTGCTGCTCTTCATTTCTGTTCTGCTGATGCCACAGTTGCATTATTAGCTTTTGGCCATGGTAGTTTAGCTTTAAATTACATCTTGCCCTCCAGGAATTAGGAGGAGGAATTACATTCATTTAGGCAGTGCTACATTTCAGTAAACCTACTCTTCAAAATATTACCATATGCGATGAGATTGATGCCAGGGAGTTAGTATTTTAATGCACAAGGTCACGCATGGCTTGTTTCTGCTTCCATGCCATATCTGACAGTCAGCTATCCTGCAGTTACCACCCAGCACTCCAAATAATCTCCATGCTCTAATTGAAAATAGACACTGCAGTGTTGTGCCGTGCAGGAGAGTATAAATGGAGATATACAGGAATTTTTCAGGCTCTACATAATGCAGTAATTCAGACTGTGCCTCTCAGCCAGTGCCTCTCACTGAACAGTTACAATGGTCTGTAGAATGCATTAAGAGCAAGTTTAAAAGTCTCTGTGTAGCTTTGCTTTCAGCCATCTGCTTTCCCTGAAGTTCCCCAAGTTGTGTTGCTAAGATATAAAATTTACTAAGATTTTGATGATTTGCCAAAGCTGCTCTTTCTAAAGTATTTAACTGCAGTAGCAGTGAGAAAACAGCCAAACCATTAACAATAATCTTTACTTTGGGCCTGTGATGCAGGGCTGTCATTAACAGGATGAGCAGTGTTTTCCAGTGAGTGCAGGTGGATCCTGAGCCCTCAGGGACACAGTCCACTCAGCCCAGCAGGGTATCTGGAGAAGGCAGTGGCTGGATACCTTTATGTGTCGAAGAATGATTCTGAGAGCAGGTAGCACACAGGATAATTAACCCTCGCCAGGCTTGTTACTGGAATTTACTGAAAATTCCAGAATTTACTGGAAAACATGGATAACCTGGGCTATCCTGTGTCACTCGTATCTCCTTCAAACAGAGCTCCATAGAGATGGAAAAATATTCTCAGTGCCTGTCTTCAACTGGAAATGGAAGCAGCCTTGGGTATAATCTTTGATGATCTGTCTGCTAAAGAAATATATTGTCAGAGTTTGTTCACAGGAGTGAGTTTGTTCTGAGAATTCTGGACAGCTGCCCACTCAGAGTCTTGCTTGGGTGTCAGCTGGCTGCCTTTATTAGTAAAGACTCGTGGGTGTGGGCCCAAAATCCAGTCTAAATTCTTAAGTGGGTTTATATGAAGTTCTACACATTTAGATGACAGGCTCAGAATAATTTTTCGTATGTGAGCTTTCTGCTAAAATATTTACACAATCTCTCAAAGCCCATTTGTTGCTTAGTATGAGTTGGTAATACATAACGGGCTGCTTGTAGAACATGCATAGAATAAACAAAGCAAAATCCATGTCTTGTGTGCTCATAGTGCTGAGTTGCTCTATATCACAGTCAGAAAAGGGATGGTCTTATAGTGGTTTAACTCAAAACAGTCTGCTTAAAAGGAAGAAAAAAAAGAAAAAGAAAGGGGAGGCACGGCTGTTCAACCATTGTTTGCTGTTTGTAAGACACAGCACTGCAGAACACTCCAAGTGATGTTCTGCTTAAAATGATTTCTGTTGGTTCACTGGAGGGAGTAACTGAATTCCTTCGCTTCTGGACCTCAAGGTGGATGAGGCACATGGAGGAGATGCCCGTGGCCCAAAGTGCAGCTCCTGTGGCTCATGAGGCTGTTCCTGTACCCTGTGAATGTGGGCACACAAATTTAGAAGGAGCTGCTGTACAATTTCTGGAACTTATTTTTTCTGTTTCCTCTGATCTGAATACTCTCAAGGTCAGTAATAAATGTAACTTGAAAGTTCTTAGAAAAAGTATGTATTTTTGACTTTGAAACTTTGATTTGTAAATGCATTTCTTTCAAAGAAAGATGATTGCAAGTAATTCTACTTGTGTGTTTCATTAGTATGTCATCACTATGATAAATTTTAATGTGAATATCACTGAATGAGAACTGCCTGTCCACATCTTTATTTAGTAAAGATACATTCTGCTAAGGAAAACTGGAACTTACACTCAAGCGAAACAAGGTCTGTCTGTATTCAGAGTTTGTGTGAGCTGAATTTCTTAGTGAGCTTTGCCAGTGCAGGACTATAACCCTCAGGACCTCAGGAAAATGCTTACCGTGGAGGTGGATCAGGATACATGATGTTCACCTGAGAAAGTATATCCAGATAGGAACCAAAATCACAGGCTGGGGGAAACTCCTCCGTGCAGGTGGATCTCAGCTCTGCAGAGGAGCCACCGTGAGAGAAACCATCTGGAGCTGCAAAACAAGAATTAATATTGGCTGTGCTTCCCCTCTGTGCTGGATTCTCTGTCACTCTTTATAACACTGCCATAAATCAGAAAACAAACCCTCTCTGAGGCAGAGGAACTGCGGATGTTTTGGAACAATCAGGTTTCACAGGATATTTTTATTTCTTTAGGAGTAAATGAACACCATCTATAGATGAACTGTGGTGTTTCAGGCTGTGGCACAGGGACTGTACCTTTAGTGCTGCCCTACAAGGCAGATGGAAGTTCCAAAGCTCTTCTTGTGCCTCAAAGGCTAAAAAGGAGTGTGGGTTCTACCATGTGCAGCTTCAGGTGTTTGTGGGGTTACTGAAATTCCCAGGAGTTGCATCCATGGAAAGCTTGGCCATTCTGGGAGGGGTTTAAAAGGAGGGGCAGGTGTTTGATTGCTGAGAAAGTGCTGTTCTCAATAAACACTGACAAAAATGAGAAAAGGTGGAAAACAGCAAAGAAAAGTCATCCTGCTGCCTGCTCCGGGGATTTCTTAATGCTTCCATGCAAGAGCTTCCCAGCTCCACAAATATTAAGTTTAGTGCTGTTTTCTGTGTTAGAGGATAATTAGTGTGTGTGTGTCCATGTAACATTTTCACTTGGGTAGTGTGGCACAATTTAGTTTAGGATTATTCTTTTGAATATCTCCCACAATATGCTTTTCTTTTTCCATTTCTCTAGAACTGTTATTTCTAAAAAGCAGTTTGGAAATTGTCCTTTCTGTTTTTGCCTGGCTTCAGGCTTTTTCAAGGAGATGAAATTACCAGAGTAGTAGATTTAAACACAGTGATCAAAGCTTAATGGTCAGTATTTTATCATGCCAAAATATTGCTGTTCATGGGTCAAACAGTAACTTCAGTTTGGGTTTAGCTATTTAATCCTCAATTTAGCTGCTGAAAATTAGGAGAATTGGTATTACTGTAATAGTAGACATTAGTTTTCTGGATTTTGTTTTTATTTTCCTTCTGTAGGTTGCCATGCGAGTTTGAATTTCAGTTCTTTTGGACTCTAAATTTTATTCCCAAATTATAGAAGTTATTCACTCATCTGGATAAATATTTCTGGAAAAGCCAAAAAAATATTATTCCTTGCTCCAAGGGGACAAACTGATCCTAGACAGAAAAATTCCTGATTCAGATAACTAAATGAAGTTCAATTGGCTTCAATGGATACTTAATTTACCTCAGTGAAAACAAGATTTAAGCCCCTGCATTTTTATGTGGCTCACTATTATTGTCTTTTCTATGTAAAGAAAAAATCCTCAACAATATGTGCAGAACAGCACCCATAACAAACTGAAGGTAGAGGAGCCTGCTCACAGAGGACGTGGTTGTTGATGCTCCACCATTTATAATTTGAATTTTTACTGTCTGAAGATTTACACAGTAACTTTTTGTAACTGTTTTTTTCTTTAAATAGAAATAATCTTCTGTCATTTCCTTGACAAAGTGGCTTCTTGTCAGCAAAGCTGAAAAGGGCCAAAAACATTACTCTAACATGAACTCCTTGATATTCCCAAATTCTCTTTAATGTTTTTTGTTTTGTGCTGTTTTTGTTTTTTGGGGTTTTTTTGGGTAGGGGGTAGGAATTGGCACCTTTTTGACTCTCTAACGATGATGACCGTTGTAATGACACTGATGTCATCAGTGACATCATTAATGATGGTGACAGTTTAATGGTACTTGGGTGCCCTGTTCCATTTCTCGGCCGATACTCAGGTGTGCACTCAGACAAACAGCATTTGCGCAGTGACTGTCGTGGGCTGGTGCACTGCTGAAATGAGAACAGCTCTGCCTTTCCAACAAACAGAAATTACAGCAAATGCTGCCCCAAGGCTATAGGAGGATATGAAAATGCAACAGAGAATGAATCTTATCCCGTACCAAGGGAAAGAAGCTGTTTAGGAAGCACTGTCAGCACTGGCTGGTTATGTCACCCATTATCTATGGGCCGTGCTGTGGGAACTCAGTCCCAGCACTGAGATGCCATTACACTGCCAAGCTGCCTGTGACTTACATATCCCATTATTTAATTTTATTTTTTCATCCCTTGCACGTGGCCAGGTGATTTTTGCTGCCCCTAGCCCCAGGCTATTCCCCGAGCCAGGCATTCCCTGGGTGCCCCGCTGCCTTACCGTCCGCAGCCTCCCTGCCGAGGTGTGGGTGTCCGAACCTCCTGTCCTTGCGCAGGCTGCCCACCACGATGGTGGCACAGGACAGGAAGAGCACCAGCCCGATGACCACCCCTGCCACCAGCAGCGGGGACACCAGCAGGTTGGTGTCACTGCCGTGCTCTCCGGGGCTGGGCAAGGCGCTGGAGGCGCCGCTCTGGTTCGAGGCAGCTGCTGTGCTTTTAGAGAGAGAGACGTGTCACTTGTCACAGGGGGTCACTCAGAGCCCACGCTAAAGGGCTTCCAGAGCCCCGAGAGAGCCTCAGACACAGCCACTGCACCAACTCCTGCTCTCGGGGAAAACCCATTTATCACACCGATTCCTGGGGCTGTCAGGAACTGACTCCAGGGGGAACACCGGCAATCGCTTCCCTGTTACTGGGAATATCCTGCTGGAGCCAGGGGTGTATGAGCCATGATTTTGATGGCTTCTTCCTGCCAAGACTCTTTGTACCGTGAACTGACTGATGCTGAAAAACTGAAGTGCACAAGAAGGAAAGTGGAAATTCAAAAGCGTGAGCGCCAGGAGGAAGAGAGGAATTGCCTGTTGTTAGAAGTGTAAGAAGGTTTTGCAGAGAAGGTTTTGGGAAAGAGTGAGCCTGCTTTTGTGGCACAGGGCTTGCTTTGGTTTGTCAGGAGAGTCAGCATCGCAAGAAACTGATTTGTAGTGCGGGAAGAGACCCATCCAGAGTGGAATTGTTTGGTTGCTACTGCTTTACCCTGGTAAAAAAAGAAATCTATAAATGTATTATTTGAGTTCAATAATAAATCTGCTTAAAGGAGAATAACTCCAGTAATTTACTGCCAAGTCAAACATCCTTTTGAGACAAGCTGCAGAGAGAGTATCAAAAGTTAAACAATAATTTTATCAACTGATGGCAAATGAATATACATGAGAATTAATTGCCCAGAGATGTATTTCTGGGGGATTGCACTGCTAATGGAGGGGAGGTAAACGGGAGAAATCACGGGAAAAAGGATTCAGGATTTTAGCAGGTAGAATCCCTCTCTCACCCCAAATTAAAACAAAATCTTGCATTAGCTGCTCAGGATCAGTAAACCAAAATTTTATTGATGCAAAAAAATTGCTGGAGATGCCATACACCAAGCCTGGCTGTTGAATCTGGCCTGGATATATTTTTATATCTGGCTATATGCCAGTTGAACAAATACGGAATTTATTTTCTGCTGAAATCAAGGCTAGCAAAATCTTCTGAGTATTCAGTGAAGTGAGTACGTGTTTTCAGAAGTGCAATGTTATTTACAAGGATAGATGTTATCAGAGAGTTCTCAGCAATGTTGTCTCTGCTCTTTTCCTTTGGGAGACACCACTTGGTGTTTTGCAGTCACAATAAGTTTAAAATGAAGACAATGGCTTCAAGCCAGTCTATGTTATCATTGGCTGATGCTCGAGATTGAGACAACCAACTGGAAACATATACATAAAACCAGGGGAATTAGCAAGTAGTGGTGGTTTGTTAATTTTCTGGAAGCACTTGACTGTTGGCTGAGGATCTTTATAAGCATTTAAGACAGACGGCCAAGAAATGTGCTGCGCTTTAACCGAGTATCTCGTGCCAAAAAAGAAGACTGAATTTTCTGAGAATTAAACTGATGCTGTAGCATTAAATCAAGAGGTTATGGACAAGTGTCCTACCTAATACTCAGTGCAAAGAAGTTTTGGATTTGGGATATGTTTGGGGGATAAGGCCCTTGTGCTAGAACTCAACTTCCTGAAACTTTACAAAGTTCTAATCATGCTTCTCATTTGTACATTTTTTTAGCTATCTCTGTTGGTAATGTGTCCAACACACTCTCGCTGGCTTTCCATAGCCGTGTTTTTTCAGGTTTTACAAATTCTGCCTTTGAGGGATGCAAATATCACAGCAGTGGCAGTTTGGGAATTGACAACTGCACTGGAAGTAGTGGCAGGTAATTTATTGGTAGTTTTGGCTGACTTGCAAAGGTAAAAGAAGAATTAACTTTGTTGTCAGCATGATGAGAACATGAGCCTGGTGTGTGAGGTCGCCCCACGAACTGTCAGGCTTGTGGTCATCACTTTAAAGTCAAATACTACTGAAGTGGTGATAAACTGCTGTCAAGTGGGGGGGAAGGAGGCTGCAGTGAGTGCTTTCAGATCTTTTAAACTTGGGACAAATTCGGAATGATCCTCTAAACAGGAAGGGCCTGTCTGAGGATATTTATCTTTTATTTTTTTCCAGCTGTGTGTGGAAGCCAGCTGGAATATCCACACTCTATTTGGGAGGTCTCTGTGGTGCCACTCAGTGTGAGCACTGATACTGGGACCTATTTTGCTTTAGAGAAGTTTAACAACTTCAAGTGACTTCATACAGAAAATACTCTCCTGCAGTGGTATTGAGGTGGTGTGGTTTAGTTCAAGACACCCCATTTATCTACCACATTCTCAGGGCTTCCTTGGCTGTCCCAAATCTTGTCTGTTTTATCTATTGTTCCTCACCAGTGTGAGTCTTCCTCGGTTTTTTATGCTTTTAATCTAATTGAACCCAGTCCCTCATAAAGACAAGTTATAGTGCAATATTGCTTTTATTAGAAGGAATGAATGAGTCCCCTTAGCCCAGCTCCTAACACAAAATGTACTTGATAAACTTCTCCTGTGGCACTATTTTCAGTTTGACACCGTGAGTCTGATCCTCCAGACTTCACAACTGACTTACTACTGTGACAAACAACAGCAGAATGAGATGCAGTGTTGATAGAAATTTTTTGGGTTTGAATTTTGTGGGGGAAAAAAGAGATGTTTAAATTACTTTTGGCACAAAAATACATCATAAATTTTCTCCTCTTATCCAAAACCATCTTCTTTTGATGAAAAGTGCATTTCTCTATATAAAAATGCTATGGTTTTCCCCTTCAGAATAAAAGTATCTGGAAATGTGTGTGAAGCCCATAAATATAACACCAATAACAGAGTGCTAACATTTTTGTTTTGAGGTAAATTGTATCCTTTCCCATGAAACTGCAAATTATAAACAATACATACAGAAATATGAATATTTTGTATCTAATCCTCTAAATATGAACTATGCTTGATATACACACCATGGCTTTTAGCCACGATGGGAGCTGTGTAAGTAACAAGAAACAGCAGAAATGGCACAGGGCTGACAGAACACTGACTTCAGAGTGAGCACCAGTGAAAAATTGCCTGGACTGTCCATTCAGTGTCAGACAATAAATCAGCATTTTGAAAAATCCCTTAAATATCACAGTATATTATTTTACTCAGTGCTCCTGCATCTCAACAAACCAATTGGAAGGTAACTGAGGGAGGTATAGAACAGCCTGACTTTTTGGGTGCATATTGTTCTTTCTCGCTGCTGTTTACCTGTCTTTGCAGGGACATTTATCCTTTTCTAACTTGGCCAGAAGTAATGCGGAGGTTTCAGCTGGGTGAGGTCCTGGCAGGGTGAAAAGTCCTGGTGAGCAGACATGTCCTGGGAGCTTGGTTCACCCAACCTTCAGCCCTTTGTTAGGAGTGGCTTCTCTCTTCCTCAGTGCCCTTCACCTGCTTGTTTCTCAGCTGAGAGAGAAGGGAAGCACCCATACACAAATGAAAGTCTCTTCTCTCCATACTCAGTTGACCTTGGTGGTGGTGGTGGGGTCTTGTTTTGTTTCCTTTTGTCCTGAGGCACATCAGCTCTAGTGAGGCTGACGGCCTCTGTAATTGATGGGCTTTGAGATGGTTTTAAAGGTGGATCCTGCTAAGATAACCAAATCTCTTCCCCTGGTTTCCAATCTATCATCTTAATAAAGATGATAATTCATGTTATGACTGGTGGAGAGGATGAGACATGGAGTGGTTTTGTTTCCCAGCCTGGAATGTGCATGGCCAGCTGATGAAGAAGTGCTGATGTGTGGCTCTGGAACCATTTTGTGTCTGGAATTATCCACCTCTGCATTCCTGCCAGCCTGGGATTCTCCTTCCTGAGGGCAGGATGGGCTTGGTGCTGACTTGCTGAAGTAGAGCTGAAGCACATGGGCAGAACAGGAGTATGCCTTGTACCCCCTGTACATTAAAACTGTTTGGGATGGTGATCCAGCACCTCCCAGTACCCTTGAATACACTGTATTAACACAGGGTGCAGGACTGGAAAGGAGTAGTGGGAAGGTCAGTTTAGGATGGTGCACAGCACCCTTTGTGATCCTTTGGTCTTTAAATAATTGCAACAAAGCATCTCAAACACCGAATCAGTTTAAAGCACGTTTCCGATAGCCTTATTTTTCCAGTCCCTTGGATCGTGCAGTCTCTTTATCCAGGGAAGGTGAGTGACAGGTGTCAGGAAGGAGCTGAGAGCACACGGATACACTGGACCAGTGCAATGATCCAAGATTTTGTTGTTTCTGCCTTTATGAACAGTTCCTGTTCAAAGATGGTTTAGTCTGGCCAAGAGTGACCAACTGGACCCTGCCCTTGCTGCTGCCCTGGGAAATAAATCTCTGGAAATCAGCAGGAACTGCACGGCTTGTTTGTGTCACACAGAAAAGGAGTAAGGGAGGTGTAGCACAAAAACAAGCTGGGAAAGGATTTGGATCACAGGAGCATCACTGCAGCAAGGGGAGGGGGATGTTACTCAGACCACTGAATACAAAGGCCCCTAGGAGCTGAACCTTAAAATTAACTAAAAAGGAATGTCTCTGTTGGATTCAAAGCTATTCCACTGGATCCTGAGGAAGGCTGAAACTTCACTTAGGCTTGATAAATGCCAGGGTGTCATCGGCCTATGGGACTAAATGGAAGCAATGAGGATGCTAAGAACAAAAAAAGCTATTTATTCTCTTGTATTTCTCTTATTCTCTTGTAGAAAAGTTGAGCAAATGAGTGGATGACCAGGTCAGCCTGGGAAATGCCCTCTCCATAAAGCAGTTTTACACCAGCCAGACAAATAGTCTGGGAAGAGGAATTTGCAGTTCTAGGAGGCCCAGGGCATGTTTGGTTCTCTCAAACACAGTTCTCCTGTTCTTTAGGCTTTTCTGATTTCCATACAGAAAATTAAACTGCATCTTAAGCTACAACTGATGTTCAATAATAACTCTATAGGGAGTGCTTCCAACTTTTACCTCTTATCTTCTGGAACTGGCACTTAGTAGTTATTTGACAAAGTCAATGAATAAATAAATTTTTGCTGTCAGTTGCTGCACCAGTGACATTTCAACAGTTCCCAAAACAGATGATATTCATTATTATTTCTAAATTTGAGGTAAATCTTCCAATACAAATGGTTAACTAATCCTGCCTGTTCATTGCTGCCGTGGGAGATACCTCAGCATAATCCAAACCTGCGTGAATGCCATTAACCAGGCAGGACCTGTGAATCCAGACTCAGTTTCTCTGCACCTCTGCAGTTCAAAGTCTCTTTGAACTTTTTTACTGCATATATATGTTCTAATCAGAATTAAAAATTTTCACTGATTAATAGTAAAAAATCAAAACCTTATTCAGACCTGAGACTATGTGCTAGGGGTGGCCCAGTTTTATCTGATATCCACAGCTGGAATGGAACGTGGGACATCCTTCCAGGTACAAAAGCTGCCCATGACCTTGAGGAGTTCATGCAAGGCAGAGAGGGTGGCCCTTCCTCCGAGATAGCAAACTCGGCCTTTTTATCTTGTCTGCTGCCTATCAGATAATGACTTTCTCTCTTCTTGCATTGACATCCTTATTATAGAGCCAGAATGAGGAAGATTGGATCACCAGCAGCCTGCAAATTGAGAATGTCAGAAGCAAAGAGAATGTGGCTGCAGAAGGGCTCAGGAAATAAATCTTTTCAGCTGCTGTGGCTTTAGGGTATTATGTTGATGTCACAGCAGCTTGTATAGGTGCTGTTTCAAATTAACAGGAAAAATCTTCCAATTTTCAGATCCATGGTCTATTTTATCAACATGATAAATACCACTGTAGGGAAACAAATCACTCTGGAAGTATAACAGCCCACTTGCTGATGGACAAGGAATATTTTTCCCCTATTTTCTCATATTCAAACAACTTGAAGTTTTATAAGCAGGACCCAAAGCTATTGCTTTTCTCAGAAACTCTGTATTAGGGCTTGGAAATAAGTATGATGAGAATTCTCTTTTATCCATTAAAGTAAAGTTACCTTCATAAGCTCAGATCCAGCCTAGCTTGGTAGTGACTTGAATAGGGCAAACCCTATAATTTTAGGGGTTTTTATGGTGAGAAACTCTGGGTTTTTTGGCACACAACTTTCTCGTATAAAACTTTGGACAAAATGTAGTAATATTTCTTAAGGTTTGAAAAAATATAATGGGCAAATTACTTTATATTTTACCTTATCAGTCTGCTTGAACTGTGATCTGGATGTCTCATGTCTCATCTTTAGGAGGCTGAGCTCTGTCTGAACTGTATTTAAGGTAACCTAGTGAGGGCAGGTAGCAGCTCATGGAACACAGAGCCCAGCAGGAAACACAATCTGTATTTGGGCAACAGAAAACCAACCCCAAACCAAAAATCCAAAACCTTACACAGAGAAGTTCCTTTCCTTACAAACTTTCCTCTCAAGCTTCGCAGAGAAAATGGGAAGGAGGGATGAAATTCTTGCTGGCTCCAACAGTCACAACTGGTGAGCACCTGATTTGTGCACTATATGCATTTATGAATCTCTAAATCAGTTATCCACTTCTGATTACTATTCAACTGCTCACATCTATGATACTTTTAAAATGATGGAGTTTTGTATTTTCCTGGTGTTGCACTGAACTGTTCAAGTGTCTCTATTAGTCATCATCTTTAGCAATCCTTACCCTGCTCACAGGATTCAAAGCTCTGTAATGAACTGCATTACATCTGCAACTAAATTTTGAGGTTGAACTGAGCCTCAGAACCCAGATCCACCTTCTATACACACCCGTAGCACTCCTTCTACAGTGCTTGTGCCCTTGTGCTGCTTCTTATTTAGGGTTTTTCTTATCAAAATTAATCCCATGTCTTTTTCCAGCTTCCTTGCTAGCCTTCAGTAGGAGTAATCTACTGAAAAAGCACATAGAGGAATGAACTGGTTTTTACTGCTTAGAAAATAATGATGACTGAAATACTGATCCAGGTAGTTGTGTAAGGAACAGGGTGCTGTGATAGAAAGCAGTTAACAAATGCTGGGATCTCTAGATCTTCCTTTAGGAGGTAGTATCACATGTGATAAATCTTGACCTTTCTTTCAAGGTGAAATGAAATTTTTAAAATAATTAAAATGGTTCGCAGTGGTGTTCTGCACTCCCACATGAATTATGGTGATGGTTTTGCAGAGTACACAATGCCTATAGTATGATTTACATCATCATTTGTATCTGTGAAAGCTCTAGCAGTATCTGCCTGCATAAATCAAGGGGGTTTCTCATACCATTAAGAAATGATTTAATTCCTTCAGATTTCATCTGAACGAACTAGGACTTCTGCTTAGACAGATGCAGGCATGTCAATAATGGCAAGTCAGATATTGATTCTGGAGACAATTTCAATCACCTGGGTTCTTTGTTGCTAAAGGAGCCACTGAAATACAAGGACACGGAAAGATCTGTAGAAATTAAACGCTCAAACATTACTGTTCAACAGCCTAGGGGGGAAATCCCTACTGCTCACTGTAAAAGACACATTTGGTGAAAGGATGGGTAACTGGGAGTGCAGGACTGACCACACGGCCAAGGACCATTCCCTGGATCTGTGCAGCGTCCCGCGGTGTTTGATGCACATCATCCACTCTGCCCTCTCTGTGTCCAGCAGGGCTGAGTCAGGCTGACAGAGGAGAGGGCACTCACCCCCTGAAGGGCTGGGACAGCTGACAGGCCCTAGAGTTTTTCCTGGGGCAGCAGAACATTCTGCTGCCTTGCACACAGAGCTCCTGTTACAGGCTCCACATGGTTCCTTCCTCTAAATAACGTAATGTTGGTTGCTTTTCAATTGAGGTGGCAGAGGAAAGACTTTAAAACCAACCAAACAGCTCCCCCTAAACCAAGTGTAGCCTTTAGGAAAGGACATTTATTCACCTTTCGATATAAACTGCAGTGTGCATACGTGAGTATTTACCATAGAAAATGCAGTTCCCACTTTGAGGCCTGTTTCAGCATAGGGTTACCATCAATATCTGCATCATCTCCAGCAGCTCCACGTGTTCTGGGAAGTCAGAAGGGCTCTGAGCTGTCCCCAGACAGAAGACATGCTGAGAAGGACTGAGATTTACAGATACCCCAAGAATCATCTGTGCTTGCTGCACCATTTCCTCTCCAGGCAGCTGACAGTCTAGGCTGTAGGTATTCCTCCCTGTGCTTAAAAGGGAACTATTTCTTGTTTTCCAAGATGACTTAAACAAGGGAATATTTCTAAAGGAGCAGGAATTGCAGTGTGCACTGTTCTGCATCGCCACCCAGTGAGATTGAGAGACAGTAGTAACTGAGGGATGCAGAGACAGGCTGGAACAAGAATGTGGGCATTTTCTGTGAGCTCGCTGTTCTGGAGATTACACTCAATTTAAATAATTATATGTTATGGGAAAGTTGACTAAATTTTGAATCCAAAGGATTTATAAATCCCTTTGTAATGAATGGTTCTGCACATAGATGAGAACCGCTGTGATGCCCTCAGAGCACCCTGGACAATGCCTTAACCTGGAACATGGGCTGGGTTTAAGGCTGGCTGAGTTTTGTGGCCTTTTGAACAATCAGTCCCAGAAAATGGTTCAGTCCCAGAAAATAAGTGTGCCTAGGAAGGGTGGTTCTAATAAAACTTCTAAATGGAAGCTCTTGTAGGGATACTGCCTGGAAGTACCCAGGGATACCATCCAGCTTCCACCTTCTTGAAGTTCAGTCTGTGTTAAAGGTTACTAAATGTTGCTGCTTTCTGTTAATATTCACAGTGGTGGAAATGTGTCTGTTAAATTGTTCCCATTTACCCACTGGAAAAAAAAAAAGGAATTTTTGAACAAAGCTATAGGAGTCTTGGCAGAGAAACTGGTATCTAGGCTGATGTAATGTCCTCTTCTATTCCCTTTCAAGTGCAGGGGTAGACATGGAGAAAGAAACAACTTTGTAATAGAAAAGGAAATAATTTCTGTCCCTGGTTGTCCTGATCACACACGACTGCAAAGAGATTTTAATCTACATGCTTGCTTAACAGCAAGGGCTTTTACATTGTGGATTAACAACTTTAAAAAAACCCACAAAAAACCCCTGGAACCCCTTCAGTTTTCTCTCACCTGCCTTAATTATTAATTTTAATTCTGTGCTGTAGATCAGGGTTACCTTGTTAGGTGCTTAATGAGGCTGAGAGCACTCGCGTGGTGTGGCCAGTTAAGGAGTTCTATCCAAATTACCTAAACATTCTTCTTCCCTGCCTGAAGGCAATCTTGCATTACAGGAGAATCAGAATGTCCTTCAATATGAGTGCAATCTAAAGAGTTCACAGCAGGAGGATTTACCACCATCTCAAAGGGATTTATAAACTTAGATTTGTAAATTGTATTCTCCAGCTCTTAGGGGGACTCAGTTGCTGTTCAGTTCTGGTGTGAATGGATGAACCTCTCCAGTTTCTGGTGCATGAACAATCAGATTAAGAGACATTCAGATTAAAAACAAGCTGAAATTTTCTATTCTTTGCATTAGTAGACAAAGAATATTTTTGTGAAGAAACTGACAGCATGAAAATAGCTCCTGTTTTATAGGACACTGCAGAAACACAGGTGTGTGAGCTGCAGAAAAGTCAGTGCTGTTCTGAAAAAGGCTTGTTCATGGAAGTGAGGGAGCACTGAAAGGAATAAAAGGGGGGAAATGGTGCTCCAGGGTTACCAGAGCACTCTCAAATTCATACACATTTCAATGGGATATGTTACCTGTGCTGGACACTGTCTCCAGAATGACCTTGCCAGGAAAGATTCGGGGAAAATCCCGTGCAACAGCAGTGGAGTCCCAGCAGCAGGAAGGACCTGGCCCTGTGCAAAGGAGCTGTGGCGCCTGGAGGGGACCAAGAACAACAGGCATGATCCAGTCCCAAGGCAGGAATTCACTTTAGCCCGGTGATCTCAGAGGTCCCCTGAGCAGAGGCTGGTGGGAATGGCTGAAATCTGAGGCCTCCAGCAGATCACCAGTGAGTGAGTGTCGGCCGAACGAGAGCCGAGGAATGCTGGGGCACTGCGGGAGCCTTGAACCTCAGCTGCTGAGAGCCCGAGAGTGCAATGACAGATTGCTGAGATTGCAACAAAAATCACCCTAGAAAAGGTGGCTGCTTTCTCCTCAGAGCTCTTGTGCTTTAATGTCAGCATGGACTCCTGGTGGGTATCGCAACTGGAAAGTGCAATAGTAAAAAAGCTGAGATGAGCCTCATATGAATTATTAAAAAGCTGACAGTCAATGTGGATCTGCTGTGGAGAAGGTGTGAATTTAGGGTTACCTGTTGCCTCAAAGCAATGCTTAAATCTGTTACCTCTGAGAAGTAGCTCTTCACCTCCTACTCCAAAGTTATAAGGCCATGAACTTCACAGCAGATCCTAAATATAATTGTACTGGCAAAATGCTTGGTTAGAATGGCAATGGGAAGTGGATACTTTTTTGATTGTTTTAATTATTTATGTTTTTTAAAAAATCTGAAGTACCCACTGTCCTGAAGCTTGAGGAAAACCATGAGGATGGGAAAGGCTTCAAATCTCTGCATATATCAAACAGTTCCTTTAACTCCTCATTCTTGTCCTGTGCACCACAACGTTCTTTTGAGGTGTCCCAGTCGAGGGTGGTGGTGGTGTCTTTAAACTGTGCTGCACAGATGTGTGTTCCTGACCTGAGGAAGGGAGGGTCCTGCCTTCCACTGCAGCTGGAAAGGGAACGTGATTTGCAGTTAGGTGTTTATGGTTTGATGGAGTCTCTGGGTCGATTTTTTGTTGGATTTGGTTTCTATTTGTTGGGGTTGGTTTGTTTTAAGCTTCTTTTAGCTGCTGAAGATAAAGGACAGACTGCAATGCTTGACCAAGGAGAGATGAACTCTCTGCAACAATAAAATCCTGTTCGAGCTCCTGCTGCCTTCTGGATGGCTTCTGCATTGGTATTAATTGGAGAAATGTGCTAGAAATGTTAACAAGGGTAACCACTGTGTTTTACGGGGCTACATTTACAGGTTTAGACTGCTCAGCCGGTGCGTGCTGACCTTCTGAAATGTATTCTAAATAGCACCTAGTGCAGGAACTTTCACTGTGATCTCCCTTGTACTCACAGCACATGATACAAGAAATATCCTGCTGCTTGGATTATTACAGTAATTGACGGATTCATATTTACTGTGCCATTTGTTAATACTATCTCATTAAGTCCTTCTGGGAATGAGATCACAGATTTTTCTAAGTAGCAGCTGCTGCAGAGTTTCCTGAACCAAGATTTTCGGGCTGGGCCAAGGAAGGCAGGGCTGAGGATACAAACAGGTGCAGCAATATGAGCTAACAATACTTGAGCCTGCAGCCTTGGGAAGGTGTGGGCAGCCTCAGTGATTCAGGAAGTGCTGAGGGTGTTCTTTGAGCTCTGTGCTTCAGAAAGGAAACTCACTGCTCCTGCTCCCCTCCTGTGTCACTTGGTGATAAGAGCCTGAAGAGAGGTTGGAGATAGCCCAACAAGGTGTGTGTTTATTCCCCATGTTGCCCTTTACCAGTGTTTGATTACTCAAAAGCTCTGCAAAGAGAACCATATACATATCAGCCCTAGAAAATCACTGTGACTGGGAAAAAAAGTAATGAACAATGACTAATGCATTAATTTACAACATTTGTCAAGGTGATTTCTGACTGAATTAGGATTAATTGATCTGATTTTCTCTGATTAATTTAGCACAAGATTTATTCTTTTATTCTTTCCCTGACCAGGGGGTGGATATCTCTGATGAAGCACAGGTTCCCTGGAATGTCTTTTGAATATTACTTCTCTCCCCAAACAAGTCCTCCTCACCAGCAGCTCCTGAGTCATTACAGGAGGGATCAATGCAGTGTGCAGTCAAATTATCTGGTGCACAGGCTCAGTTATCTGCATCTGTCCCAGTTATTCCCAGAGATGAAATTACAAAGCAGCAGCCACTTCACTGAGGAAGGATTCCAAGGGAGCAGGGTGTCCCCAAGATGAGTTGGGGGAATGCTGGTCCTGGGGCAGGCAATGTAGGTGCAGAATGATCATGGTAGGAGACCAGATTAATTACTCATCCATGCATGCATCTGTAAGTTAGGAACATATCTTTAATCATTATTTGCCAGCTTATTTAATTAGGTTTGAACTATACCTTTTTGTTATGGTTGCATTTTTTTCACTGAAGTTTTAATCTTTCTTGGAATTTTGGAAAATTGTTTTTGTTTTTAGTAGTAATATTTTTTTTCCTAAACTTAAAGGCAACTTTAAACAGAGAAATCTAATTGAAAGGTTTTATTTACTCTATAAACACTGTCCTTTGGATTCTGACTCAAGATAATTCAATATGGGCACATCAAACCCATCTCTGTCTCCTGCTAATGTGTATAGATCTATATTATCATAAATAGTTGCTGTGCTTTGATTCCAAATCAAGATTAATACAAACTCAGTTTGCCTAATGTCAGCCTTAATCTTGGCTTTCATGAAGAGCTCTTCTCATTCTTGTTGGCAATTTCTACTGATAAAATTAAGCTTTTTTCCCAGTGACTTAGCAGAATGCAGCAGGATTTTCAAGTTTCCATAGTGTGGTAGGAGAGATGCTGACTTTAAAGCTTGTTTAATTTCCATTTGTTGGATGCCAGTTTGCCTGTTCTTCATAAGTGTGGGGGAGAGGGAGAGGGCTGCTGGCCCAGCTCTTCCCTCTACCAGGACAAAACCATCCTGGAGGAGTGTGCTGGGAGCAGAGGAGTCCCCACAGAGCTCTGGGGCTCCAGGTCCCCCTTTTCCTGAGGAACATGGAGCAGAGTGGTTCCCTTTATAACCAGGCAAATGGCTTCTGCTGGGTTCCAGGAGGAAAATCTGTGTGTTTATTTTGCATTGTGTCAGCTCCCCTGTTCAACAGTTCCCCACACAGCGGCAGGAGGTGGCCCTTGCTGGGCTTTGCAGTGCAAGGCACAGCCACACGACAGGAGTTTAACATCTGCATAGTCAACAGAGTTTTTCTGTCCCAGGAGAACAGAGGATGTATCAAGAACTTGGCCTCTAAGTGCTCTCTCCTTTTCAGAAGGAAGGGATGATATCAGTGCCCAGGAGCAGCCCAGCAGCAGCCCACAAGGACGTTTAGCTCATGAGAGAAGGCAGTTGCTCAAGCACCAAACAATAACCTAAATGTGCAAGATTTTAGCATCGAGACTATTTTTGGCCTGTTCACTCCTGAAATGCCACGCTGGCCTGGGTTAGCACCGGGAGGATGCAGTGTGGTGAGGACAGGCTGCTGTGCAGGCGCTGGCAGGGCCGCAGGGACAGTGAGACACTGGTGGCACCAGGAATGACACCCCCACGTGTGTGAGCGGGGCTCTGACTGGAGGCATTTCTGAGGGATTCTCCTTTTGGCTGTTGGCTTAACTCTGCCCTTGCCTGAATTCCCTTGTGATTTAATTTAAACCCCCATGGCCCTTTCTGTGGCACACGATCTCTGTCACGCTCTGTGTTCAGTCACATCCTCTTTCTGCACATTTTTCCCGCACTTGCTGTGACCTGTGAAGAGGGATGAATTACCAGCACACTGTTTCCTTAAGCTGAGCAATTACTTTGAATGAATATTACATGGGTTATGTGAAGATAGAAAGTGGGAATAAAGAGACTTGCTATGGAAACAGGTTTTTTCTCACTTTTCTTTTTTTGATGCTTTCATCTCTTCTGCAGTGGGGATTACTGTGCTATTTATTCTTTATGGTGAAAATATGAGAGTTATGTCTGTTAGATTTTTCATATTTTTCCTTATATTCCTTAGAAAGTGAGAAATGTAAATGACATTCCTGTACTATCTTTGGGTATTTTGTTTTCATTCTGATGATGTCTCCTTTCTCCAGGCAACAAAAATTAAGATGTTGCATTATGCCTGTCTCAGTCATGCATTTTTTCAGGTGAACTGTCTGTCCTTCTCGTTAGCTCATGTTCCACAGAGTATTTCCTGAATGGGGGTTCTGCAGAACTTTGCCAAGCCCTGCCGCCTACTGTCTCCAGTGTCGTGTTTAGAGCAAGAAAACTTTTAAAGCCCAGCAGAAGCTTGTGGACTGACCTGTCTGTACCTTACTGAAGTGATGATTTTGCCTTATATTCTCATTGACTGATCTCTGTGTTTCTGCACCAGTTATTCACTTCTACACGTTTGTGCTGTGCTGTATAAAATATTCCCAGTACTGAGAATCAGGATTCCTTCAGCAAAGTATGTGTGCAAAAGCTGCCTGACAAGCTCAGGGATCCACACTTTATCCTCTTGGTATTAAACGAGTTACAAAACAAGAAGGACAAATGCATCTCTGCACTGCTGACACTGAGCCAGCAGCTTCAGTCTGAGAGGAGGAGAGAGAACAGTGATATCTGTAATCCCCTGTTAAATGCAAATAAGTTCTGTGCCTCTGTCTTTGGGAGATTGCTTCCCTGAGTCACCAGGGTTCATTTACATTCGGGTGTCATCTACAAGAATTTTGCCAACACAGCTTATTACTGCAAACATTGTGTCAGTTCTGACATTTCTCTGTGCTGGAGAATCCCCAGAATGGCTCTGTTTGCTCTTGGTGGCAGACGTGGAGTCACACAGAGAGCGGTGCCAGCCTCAACCACTCCTGCCTCCCGCCCAGCACCATTCCCTGAGTTCTGCCTCCACAACCCTTTATGGCCAGGGTGGGAACTGAAACCTTTCCCAAAGCCATTTTACTCTGGAAGCAGGGTCAGCACCTGGATCTGGCTCCTGGAGCAGACACAGGGCAGGTCCCAGGCCTTGTTTCTGGAGCAGAGGCATAAACACATTACCACAATGTGGTGGCAGAGCTCCCTACAAGCACCAAGCAGCTCCAACCTCAAAGAGGAATTCAGATTAATCCAGCACTCCTGGGGCCAGACAATCCATGGAAAAGAAAGGTTATTATCCCTGTAGCTGCACTGAAGGGATGCTTAATTCCCAGCAAAGACTGTTTTTCCAGTCTAACTCACAAGTGTGCGTTACAAAGGTGGGGAAGGAGTCAGTGCCAGGAGCGTTATCTAAGTTAGATCCTCAACTCTTTGGTCCTCCTTTCCCATATCCCTGTTTTGTGCATTTCCCTGGCTCTCCCACGCAGAAGGATTGAGGCAGTTACGTCCACTTCCCTCCTCAGAGACAGTGTCACCAGGGTTTCTTTCATTTATAAACATCATTTACAGGTTCTGTGAATTACTGTTGTTGATGGGAGTCACCAATGAAGCTTAGTAAGAGACATCAGAATATTTCCTTGTCCACCATTCCATATACTTTTCTCCTGCCCTGCTTATGTATTTATGTATAATATGCATTTATTTGTCACTCCCCTCTGGGGAACAAAGCCTGGCAGCTACAAACACTTCTCTTGCAATGCAGTGATAGGAACAAGCCTCTTCCAGAAGCCACTCAGATGAAACCAGCCACATTATTTCAGTTATGACTCAAGCAGATTTGAATTTAGGATTTCAAGGAGGTGTTACACCCCCTGGCCCTGCTGGCTGTGTTCTATTCACTTTATTCACTCTGTATTTTTCATCTTATTCTCAGTTCAATGACAGCATACAATGTTTTCCACTAACTCATATTTTGTAAAGATAATTTGCCAAAACCTGAATCTGGTATTTATTTATAAAGAGGCTGAGGTTGGGCCTCAGTTCAGGAAGATGCTTGTGTGCATAGTTTATGCTCTGTAAATGCATCCTTGATTTTATTCCTACAAAATTTTCCAATTCAGGGGGCACTGAGATTTGTGTTCTAAAACTGTCACTGTTTCACCCCTTTAGATTGCGGGAGAGGGTTTTGCCTTGCTGATGGGCTTGTCTTGCTCTTTTCAAAGTTTGTATTATAGAAGTGTTAAAATCGCAATTACCAGAATGTTTAAAAGAACTTTTGCTGAAATTCAGAGATTGATACAACAGATGAAGGAAAAGGCATAGCAAGGTAACTCCTTTAACTAGAACAGTTTCTTGGCTGGGTTTGTGGGTTTATGGAGCAGCCTTCACAGGCTGCCTTGATAAAAACTTTTAAACCTTAGCTTCTCCCCTGAAAAAGGGCAGCCATTCAGAGAAATATGTTAATATATTTCAAAATATAACAATACTACTGATCATTTCTCACTATGAAACAGAACTGGTCATTCTTTACTGGTCAGGTAATATACTGTCATTATATCCATCTTGAAAATGGCTGTATTTAGCAGAATTGAGCATTTTCTAAGCTCATGGGACAAGGGGAGTCATCATCACAATGCCTGTCCCATTTCAGGAGGAGCTGGCACTGCAATCTTTGCTTGACAGTCCCTGCTCCTCCTCCTGTCTTCAGGCTCCTGGTTCCCATCAGCCATTGTCAGTGCTTCCAGGGGACAGGCGAAGCGGCCAGAGCCCTGCAGGTTTGTCTCTCTTGTTTCCTGTGGGCCAGAGCTCTGTGCTCAGTTGTTATTTCCTAAGCCCTCTATTCCTTTTAGCTTTTGAAAAGATAAATTATCAAATTAGAGATGCATAACACAGATAAAGGTTCTGCTCTAATTAACAGTTACTTGAGGGCTATTGCAATTATGTCCTTTGTTTATTTCTGCTTACAGAAGTCGGGAGTGTATCAGTGGATTTTCTGTATCAGGCAAGATTAACAAATACTGGCCCTCAGCAGGCAGCAAAATACTCATTAAATAAAACCCAACGCCAGCAAATAAAAGAGGAAGAATATGCTGAATAAACAACTACTGGAAGCAGCAGTCTTCCAAATGAATCCTTAGAAAGGATAAATAAAAATTGTAAGAGGATATTGTTGTCATTAGTTTTGATAATCCAGACTAAGGCAATCTGTGAAATTTCTAACAATGTGGTGTTCCTCAACTGAGAGTGCCTCAATGGATGCTAAGCAGATGTTCTGAAATTAATTTCCACTGGGCTGGAAGTTTATAATTCTCATAATAAATCATAATGCAAAACTAGTGCATAGATAGGTTAACATTTCCATTTTTAGTGTGTTACAAATAAATAATTTCTGCACTAAAATAATGCAGCAGAATAAAGCAATGTTCCACCTTTTGAGCTGTCTGTGAAAACAGCCCTGTGAAAACTTTGACAAAGTTGTTCTTCATCACCAGCCAAGAAGGACAGCTTTATGTTTGAACAGGAGGCTAAATCGCTCCTCAGATTTTCCCTGCAGCTTCCCTGCAGGAAGTTTTCTGTGAACCTCAAGAATTACAGGGAGAGTAACCCCCAACAAAAGGGGAAAAACTATCAGGTAGAAGATCTTGACCAGCATCTGTTCTCACTGGCAGCTTGACCCTGACTAAGTAGGCTTGAGATTACTTCCTCAGCCTGAAATTGTGTGAACACAGGAAGCCCACACATTGTACTCTACAGAGAGGGGAGTGTTCCTAGGTGCCACTGGGATCACAATCCCTGCTTCTAATGGAAGGATTGGACACACAAATACTGCACAGCACTCAATGGGCCAGCAGATGCACCCTCTGAGTACTTCTACCAGGCTGTTTTCCATCTAATTAGCAAGGCAATTTTGTGATAGAATCAATTAATTACAGTGCCAGGCAGATGGTGATACAGCCACGCGGTGTGCAGAGCTCTGTCTCTTAAGTTCATTATCTGGAATATTTATCAAAGTCAAAAAGCCTTTCAATGCTGATAACATGCTTTACTGTGTTATTTTGGTCTGCTCTGTTTCAATTTTGTTCCAGTTCTTTCCCCCACCTCTGGCATTCCAGAGACCCAAATATCTTTCAGTAAAGCCGAAACAGCACTTATAAAACTGTTTGTGTTATAAACAGTAATGGCAACTGGTGGTAATGCAGCACATACAACTTTAAAGAACTTCTTTATCTTTTGGAACCCTGTTGAAAACTCTGTACAATAATTTTACTTTCAAACATACATGAAACCGGAAAATGAGAACCATTTCTGATGCTTCTGAAAAAAAGTACACCCCCCCCGTAAATGCCTACAAGCAGGACTTAGGTACTTTTTGTTTCTACTCACAAGCAAATCTGTCATTAGCCTTTGAGATCATGGAATTTTTGGTGGAGTACAGCTGTACAGGGATTCCCAGGGAAGCTGACTGTGCGCAACTTTATTTGGAAAAAACCCCAGCAATTCACTCTCAGCTATCAACTAACAGAACAGCCCAGTCACCCAGAGAACTGGGATAAAATATAGCCACCAAAGAAAAACAAAGGGATGTACTTCCTACTGCCCCAAGAAAACTCCCCCATCAGTCTGAAAACTGGTCAATCATTCCTGTCAATGCTGGAGTTCTTAAAAATGAATCACAGAAGCATGGTGGGGTTTTGCCTTGGACTGGACTAGATCCTCTCTGACGGTACTTAGGTTTAAACTACAGCTGTGGTGTGATTATTCAGGCCCTTAAACAAAACACTAAATTCAGATTATAGAAGCCCAAAGCAAGGAAGGTTGTGCTTTGTGCAGGTTTGAAAACAAAAAGCTTTCCCACTGTATACCCTTTAGAAGTTTATTAGTCCAGCAGCTCTCTTTTTTGGTCTGAGAAAAGCTTTTTTCTTTAAACAGGGAAATAAATGGCCAAGTTCCTCAGTCTGTTATGTGTGCCCACTGTGCATTCACTCCAGGGGCTTCTGGATTGGCCTGTCACTAAGGAATATTCATGAGATCTGCATCTTAAAACACTGGCAGCTCATCAGCCACGGAAGCAGATTAATGACAGAGGGAAAGGGAAATGACTTTCGAAAACCTCCTGCCCACTATGCCATTAGTGCCTAATCCAATATCCTGGATTCCTGTTCTTGGGCCTCGGGAGGGAATCAAACCCTTTGTTCTGGCATTGATAAAATCAGATTCAGTGGTGTCCATAGCAGTGACCAGGAGGCCTCAGCACTCATTAGGTAAGAGATTGCTTTGTATCAGGCATGCAGGATCTCAGAAATGAGAAGGGCAAAGCAAAAAGAGATGCTAAGAAAGGAGTTCAGAAAAAAACAGCAAGGAAGGGGGAAAATCAACACTAGCAGCTCTTTCTCAGCCATATCACACCAGTTTTACTGTCACAAAACTCATGGAAATCTCAGGCCCACAGCTGTGAGAATGAAGCCACGGTTTTCGGAGGAGATCCACCACTGTTGTGGGCAGGAACGAAGCCACGAGGTTTTGAGATCCACCACTGTTGTGGGCAGTCTGGTCACACTGGGGCTCTTGGCAGTGCTGTTTGAACAGTCATGAGCAAATGGCAGAGGCATCCCATGTTTTCTGTTTGAGACAAGGAGAGAGATTCCTCAAGGCTTACACACAGAGTGGTGCTTGTAAAACAAAGAGGATTTGCAGTATTCTGCACAACCTTTCAGACCTAGGCGTGTGCAGAAAAAGCTTTGTAGCCAGCCAAGGTAAAGTGAATTTTCAGGGAAAGAACAGAGGAAAATCTCGGGTCCTCAAAATCAACATCCTCAGTGTCTATTGAGAGTACAAGTGGACTTTCCAGGGAGGCTGTTTTCCAGGATAGATTTCCATCATATGTTCAGCATATTGCTGCAAGATGGAAAACATCTTTGTGCTATTGCCACAAACCAGCCTGGCAGGAAGAGCCTGAACAAGTCGTGGATCAAACAAGACGAATGTGGGAGGAGGGAATCTTTGTTCTTTTTGTAGCACCTCACACACGCAGTTTCCCAGCCATGGCTCCTGGGCATTATAGTTATGTAAGAATAACAGTCCCAGTGTGCTGAGCCACGGCTCCAAAACTCCTAAAAGGCTGTTAAGGGCATCACAATAACCAACAACAGCCTGAGGGGCCATGTGTGTGATTCATGGAGAGGATTCCAACCCAGCCCTCAGCATGTGCTTTCCACAGCTGATGTGTGCATACGCACAAATACACACAGCTCTGCAGAGGAGGGGCTTCATGCAGGAAGGAAAAATAAAATATAACTTGATACTTCCCATTTTATTAGTAGAGAAATTAAACACTGAATAGAAAAACTTCAAATAATTCTGTCATGAAGGTTTTAGTTAAGGCTCATGTTAACAGGAGGTTTCTGTTTGTCCCAAGAGCTGCATCTCCACAGCCAAGCCCCAGACTGCCTCTCTGGGGAGCACCTCAGGCCACGGGGATTCGTAATCTCCATCCCTCTCCAGCAGCTTTAGAGAAAGTCATGTATATAATCCTGCCTATGGAAAGTCCTCTCGGTGAAAAAGATAAAGGTGGGGGGAAAAAAAACCATCAGCAAGCAATTTGGGGGCAGCTTAGGAAATAATAATTCTTATAATCACGCTGATTAATTCGGAAAGAAAAAATAATGTCAAAATAAAAACTAAAAATTCCATATTGCAGGATAAGTCCCCAGAATTTAGTTAATTTTTACCCTCCATATCTGTCCCGGCTTTCAGAGACAAAATAGTTACTTCCTAGCTTACTCTGACAGCTTAATTTTAACATTTAGGAAGCAAAGCCCTGGCATAAAAGTATTGCATTTAATGTGCAGCTACCGTGAAATTCAGCCTAATGGGAAAGAACATAAACTGTTTAAAGTGTATTGCAAGTATGAATATATTTGCCTATTCCTTTCTGTCTCAGACAACCAGAATCCCCACACAAAAAACCATATTCTTGTATTTTTCTTCCTCTCCCTTTCTCTTTCCTGTGCTCTGTTTTCCTGACTGAGGGTGGTTTTTGCTGTTAAATCCTCTTGGATGGGAAGTAGAACCACTTCTAGGACTTAACAAAAGCATTGTCCTGCATGTACTCAGGGGAAGCTGCCCTGAGAAGCAATGCATGGATTTGTTTCAGTTGAGAAAACAAGATAATATTTCCCCTGCTGGAAGAGGAGATCAAATGTATGACCTTTGCTCAAGGGTTAACCACACATTTCTTAGAAAATACACTTGGAAAACTGGTGCTGACCTGTAGCACTTAAGATGTTCTTGCCTTCATCTCCCCTTTGTCCAGTCCTCCACCACTCATTTAGCAGAGAGGCTAACGCACACAAAGATTTGAGCTGTCTTTTAGTGTCTCAATTTACCTATCTCCTTTCTTTTAGGCTGTATTTTCTATCTAGAGACTTTCCTGAAACCATGAGAAAGTAATATGAGAGGGTAAAATTCTGCTTCAGGTTTAAACATACATTTTCATGGGAACCAAAGAGTTCACCCCACCGAAGCCAAAGAGAATCATAAGCTGTGTAATCATTGCTCCCAGTCCCAAGGGTTACATGAGTGGAGGCTTTCAGCTCAAGGAAATTGTATTTTATGTAACTTGACACTTCTCATTTTATTAGTAGAGGAATTAAACATTGCATTGAAAACCTTAAAATAATTCTGTCATGAAGGTTTTAGTTAAGGCTCATGTTAACAGGAGGTTTCTGTTTGTCCCAAGAGCTGCATCTCCACAGCCAAGCCCCAGACTGCCTCTCTGGGGAGCACCTCAGGCCATGGGGATTCATAATCTCCATCCCTCTCCAGCAGCTTTAGAGAAAGTCATGTATATAATCCTGCCCACGGAAAGTCCTCTTAGGTAATCCTGCCTGGAGTCAAACAGGATGGTGAACAGAGTCTTGTCAGGAGACTCTCGAGGAAAATATGTTTGAACATCGTCCAGACTTGGATTTTGGACAGTTCTTGTCAGAAGAGCCAATTTCAGGAGAGGCATGGTACTGTTATTTAAGCATTTATTACAATAACATAACAGCACTTGAAATATTAAATATTGAAATCATTAAACATTAACCTAATGACTGCATTCTTTGTTTCCATTAATTTCATTTTATTGCATGCCCTTTCAGAGTTGGTCCAACTGAAGAAAAGGAATTTGCAATTTCACAGTTCTCTTGCAAATTTGTACCCAGGCTTCTCCTAGTCCTTGCCAACAATTCCAGGGAAGGCACACAGACCTTCTCCAGAATGTCAGAGACAGGCAGGTACTCAGGAGGGGCATTTCAGAGAGGTTCAACCTCCCTGGAGGTGCATCCAGGTTCTTCTTTTTGTCCAAATGGGAGAGCAAGAAATTCCTGAAACAAGCTCCAAAGTGAAGTTCCAAAAGTGGGGCAATATTTGCTGCTAATCTTGTGTGATAGTCACACACCCTGAAAGAGATGGGAAAACCTAGTTTTAAGCAATCACTAATGGAAACACAAATGGAAGGGTTGTCAGAGGCACTGACAGGAAAGAATCCCAACTCAAGAGGCCCAGACTGCCCCGTGCCTGACAGTTTCCTTCTGAGAAGTAATTTCAGCTTCCTTTGACTTCACTTCTTCACTCAGCAAATGAATGTAACTGTATTTGTCAGCTTGGAAAATTGCTGTATTATAGTACCCTAGCACTCCTATGAAGCAACAAAATTATATTCCTTATATTCAGGAATACTTTTACTATACAATCTTCTCTATTAGGAAAAATACTCAAACATCCCAAAGAAAAAGATAAAGGGAGGGGGGAAAGTGAAAAAGCACCCAATCAGCATCCAGTTTGGGGGCAACTTAATAAATCAGTTCTTATAAACACACTGACTAATTCAGGCTTCTTAGGCCTCAGATTGTTTGTTGCACTGATAGTTTAAGCAATCTTTGTCATGCAGTTAAATTCTGAATTCACTGCTACTTGTTACTCTCATTTCTTCTTCACTTGCATAGTCACTTGCTGTGACCTCCAGGTGGGCTTCAGTTCTTTGGAGCATTCACAACATTTATCAGTGTTTACTAGGGGAATCTAGATTGTTGTGGAAATCACCATCTACAGTTTCCCTGCCACAACAAAATGCAGCCTATTGCTTACAGAAATGCTGCTGCTGGGCTGGTTAGAAATTTGGAGAGATTTGGACTACAGGTTTTGTTTGGCTTTAAAAAAAGCCTAAACAGCTGTCTTTTTCCTCCTCCTCTGCAGTTAATTCATCATAACTACAGGGAGTAATAGGTCTTGCTGCACCCTACTAATGGGAATCAGAAACACACAGAGCAGTGGGAGCACTGCTGGCTACCAGCACTGGGATTCAGAAAATATTGTGTCAGTTTTTGTCCTTGAAGAAACAGCAGTTTAGCAGAAGGTTCCAATTTCCACTGGGAATTTGTGTGTGTGAGTGTGGGGGATGCAGATGTGGCCTCTAAACAAATGTGGGGAGATGATGACCATTTAGTACTGACAGTCTAATAGCTGTAACTTTGTAGCGTGCTGCACTTGCCTGTTGTTAAAAAACAAGTTTAAAGTCACTTAAAGCCATTTATCAAAAGATTTTTAGGTTGTTGAAATAATAATATGAATGTAAATTTCATCTATCTATCTATCTATCTATCTATCTATCTATCTATCTACTCCTGCTTTTATGTATATAAAATCCTTTTCAATTAAAAAAAGGTGACAATCCCTCTGTCTCTGAAAACCTTGAAATAAATAAACAACAGTCCTATGTGATAGATCTATTTGCATTTTTAATCAGTGTCCTTAAGCAGCATGAGAAATTGTCCAAGGACACACAAATAATGGATAAGTGATATGACTGACACAAGCTTTAAAGGCATCTATTAATAATGATTTAACAGAAACACATGCTGTGAGGGAACTATACTCCCTTCTTGGTACCTGGTTTTTATTATTTATGGGTTTCATATGAAGTAGATTAAGTTTTTCTTGGCCAAAATAAAAAGAAAATTAAATTTCTAAATCAAGATGCCATTAACTGTAAAGTAAATATGACAAATTTAAGATGAGAAAGAATGATAACTAACATGTAAAAGTCAGGTATTTTCATTCATGCTTTACGGCTCAAGGATGTAGTACTTCAAATGACTCAGTGGGCAACACAAGGTGCTTGGATCCTTCCAGGAAGTCCTAAATCTCCTAAAATGTATTGGGATGAATGAAGTATACCAAATATACCAAATACCAAATGTATTCTGAAGGAACCAAGGTGTTTTCTACCCTATGAGCTAAATGTTTAGATGTCAGTGTTACAAAACCAGAAAGTTAGAAATAAGAACAGTGAATGATTCAAGTGGAGTGCCTCTATCCTGCACACAGACAGGAGAAAAGTAATAGATACAAATATATGATATATATTTAGATATATACTCATCCCTGATATGTTAGTTATATAATTACACACCTTACATAATGTTACCTATACATTAGTCACAGAGGTGGGGGTTTTATACACAAGTACTTTTTCATGTGCTGATTTAGCCACATCTTCACTGGTGACTTCCTGATGTGAACACAACTCCTACGGAAATCTGCCTGGCAGCCCTTGGATTCCATCTGGCTCTGTCCTGCATTCCTGGGCAGCGGTGCTGCTCCGGCCAGGCTGGCACTGAAGGGAATGCTGCACCAGGTGTAATTCAGTCCTTCTGGCTGTGGCTGTGCTCTCTAACAGGTCTTGCAGAGGTGCTTTGACAGCCGCCTTGTCCGGAACGGTTCTGTGTCTGTGGGGTGACAGCTGTTGGTGCCGCACTGGTGACACTCTGCTCCCACATTCACCTGTGAAGAGTCAGTCTGTGAAGACTGAAGATCATCAGTCCTTCCACTGACAACTAATGAATTTTCCTCCAGGCAATTTCTGAGTTCTGTGTACTCCTGTAAATCGCAAATGCTCTGTTGGTTTGGAGCTCTTAGTGACTGTAACGTGTTCAGAGCAAACCTGTGAGTACTTGACTCTTATTTTGTCAGCTGTCATTGCTGCAGTTTTTTATTAGCACTGAATTGACAGCTTTGCATTTAGAGAAAAATATATTTACATATATTAAGGAGATTGTTGCCAGTCACTATTTTATGCACACCTTTATAGAAGGGCAGAAAAGAACACATTCTATGTGCAATGTAAATTAATTAAAGGTTATCATGGGATCCTGGCAAAATGCAAGATCATCCAAACTGCTGTGTTCCCATTAAACCTTCCACAGCCACCCCCCATATGTTCTCAGAGGAAAAACCACAACCCCACATCTCGCTGTAATCTCTGCTGATTAGGTTACGAATTCAGAGTGTAAGAACCTGAGATCTTGCCTAAATTCAGGTCTTACGTTCCTCACATGCACATTAACTGTAAACCTTAGGAATTCTCAATATAAAGTCATAATCTTTTGTGCTCCATGGATCTGACCTGGATGCTGCTCTGTTGTCAGTGTTGTGTGGGGCTGGAACCGCTCTGGGAGTAGTGGGAGTGGGTGGTGCCGAGCTGGGATGGTGGTGAGGGCCTGCTGTCCACACTCTGCATGTCCGGAGGGTTTTAACTTTGCATTTTACCTCCGTGTATCTCATGCCCATTCGAGGATGGGGTGTACTAGACTGACTCCTGAATCTCACTTTTTGGGTTACTTTCACCTGAAGTGTCTTTACAGTCCACTCTGCCATTGTAACTTCTAGTCCTTCTGCAAAACTGAGGCCGCGTTCGTCTGTGTAAAATGTCGTGGTAACTAAAATCCACAAGTCTCCAAGTACTTCTTCTAATTAGTGACAGCATGTGATCAGTGCTATTTGTAGTGTGTCGAATAGAGGTCTAAAAGTAGTTTGTCCTCTCAGATGTTACTAGTCACAAAGTGGGTATGCTAAAAGGAAGGTTTCAGTGTTAAAACTGCAGCTTGACATTAATGTGTAAACATAACAAGCAAGAAGCAGGAAAGAAGAATCTGAGGTGGTTACATCTCTAAGTTTGCTTGTAAACAGCAGCTGCTGAGACTGCAGCACCCTTGTGTTCATCAGAGATCTTCCAACACCTCCAACTCCTTTGCAACAAATCTGGTTTTAAAACAAATGGCTAAAACTATCTGCACTCTGTATGAAAAGTACCCCATGGCTCCTTAAAATACACTGGCTATCTCCGACCTGACAGTAATGCTTCCCTCTCCCCTGGCCAAGCATTACTTGAACCAGCTGTGAGGTTGTGTGGTTACTCACATTCCACTTCCAGATGCAGAGGCCCAGCCAGCAGCCACTGCTCTGCAGAGCTTCCAGTGCCTAACTGTTTCTGGCAATGGCAACTGCCTTTCTTAGGCTTTTTTTTCTTCCTTCTCTGCCTCAACTGGCAGTTCAGAGCAGTAGCTTTCATAATACATTAGCTTAATGCACTCTGAGCTTGACCACTCTTCCATTACCGCTGCTGCCTGAACCACACATTGTCCTCGAACTCAGCATCCAGTATGAATTATATAGACATATGAATAAATAAGCTTCTAAATATCCATGTCCTTGCAACAGCAAACCCAGATCAAACCTATTGTTCAGAACAGCATATTGCTACAGATGCTGAGCTGGTGAGCAGATGGATTCACATTCACAGGATGTGGTGGCATGATTCAGGAAAGTGAAGGGTAGCTCACTTGAGCAGAGTTTGAAGGGCATGTGGACTCTGCCACAGTCCCCCTTCTAGTGACAGCACAGCCAGTGTAAGTGGCAGAGTCTGTCACCACAGTGTGGTTCTTTTTCACTCAGCAGAATGCTTAGTTAATCTGAAAGGAGGAGAAACAATAGATGATTGTGTAACAAGCAATCCCTTCCTGAGCAACAAAGCCGCGTGTCTCCTGAAAGTCAATCTTGCTGCTTTTGAAAGCCCCGGCTGGATGAAAGCACTGTCTCTTCTTTGTCAGACCCGAAAATGGTCTCAGACTGAAACAAATACTTCATGTCCTGTTGTCTGGTCATTTAAATTGGGTTTGAGCCAGATGAGGTCTAGGTGAAGCACACCAGAGAAATCACAAGGCTATGCTATGGGGTCTCTGAGCCTTCTGGCTGTCTTACATGCTTGAACATCCAAACCAAAACAATCCATCTTTGCTCCAGTTTAACACACAAAATGGTCAAATGGAAAGAAAAAGAGATTTGTTATCTTGCATAAACCTGAAGGCCTGGGTTACGACCACCTTAGCTGTAAGTACAACTCTATCATGGTCCCTTTCCAGTTGGACAATTAAGGGTAGGAACTGAGTCTGACAGAGTGGGGGAAGGATTTTTTCAATACTCTTAATAAAGCCTTTGGTGAATTTATGGAGACATAAACTCAAGGTTGGTTTGCAGAGACATGAAATCCTATCCAGTAGGGTCTGCAGCTCTGCCTGAAGCCAAATGTTTTACTGGCCCCTCAGTTAAACGACTGAAGATGCATCCCAGGACTACTGTTCATTTTGGGGGACTAAGGAGAAAACTGAATCACTTCTCTCTGCCTAGATCTTGTCCTTTGATAGTGCACTGTGGTTCCTTTTATCTTTATGCACACAGACAGGAATGAACAGACCTTCTCTCAACAGAGGGATGGTAACAGACAGAAAAGCAGTTTCAGGTCATGCTAATATTCACCTGTACAAAATAAATTTGCATGAGAAATGGGAGTGTGGGTGGGACTGGTGTCACTTGTCATATCTGAGCAGGGCCACCCCTTCCCAGGCCAAAAGCTCTGAGGGTTTGCCTGCAGCAGCCGCAGCTTGGCTTTTCATGTCCATAAACATTCAAACAGCAGCTGCATGACACAAAATTTAAAAAGGACTTGGGGAATCTCTGTGAAAGGAAGGATATGGGGTTTTTTTGTTGCTTTTTACACTTTAACTTCACAATACAAAATATCCCATGGAATTTCAGTCTCCCACTAAACCATCTAAACCACTGAGCAAATAACTGAAAAGGAACTTGTCATGTAAATATATTGCAGTTTCTCAGGATACAAACCTATTAACATTCTATAAGGAACAAACAACATTATGGAGATCAGGAAGTCAGAAAATCCTCCAAGAAAAGAGGGGTAAAACCCTCCTACATTATTCAAAGAATATATTATTTTATAATTTTTTCCCTTTTCACCGGAAGTGCTATTGACAGTGATCTTGTTTGGATGGTACATAAAAGCAAATAATTGTCTGACAAGTGCATCTGAGTGTGCACTGACATGTAGAGTCTTCCAATAAGGAGAAAGAGAAGCAAAACAGACAGAAAATAGTTCATTAATGACAAAATTAAATATTTTTAAGTATGGCTTGGAAGAACTTTGTGCAGGAAGATTTTTTGGAAATCAGCTTTAATTTTCAGTAGACTATTATGATTTCAGGTCGTATCCAGGCCACTTTATGTGAGCAATCTAAAACATTCCAAACACAGGCAAACAGAAGTTCAGGCCCAGCTGGAAGAGCACAAGCTCTGGAGCATCCAGGCACAGAGGTGCAGGTTGGCACCCAGCAGAGCACAGGCACTGCTGCTACATGATGTTTGTTAGCTATCCAACATTTTTAATTTGGAACCTTTTGTCACCCTTTACAGCTGCAAAATCCTGCAGCTTGGGTAATTGCTCCTGACTTGTCCTTCTGCACAGCTGCGCCAGGGGAAGAGGGCAGTGTCCCCAATTTATAAACATCACCAGCATTGACAACACACTGCCACAGCAAATCTCAGCTCGGGCACTTGGACCTGGCAGCTCTGCCACCTATCAAGATCATCGTGTACATTCAGAACATCGTGGTGCACCTCCCAAATGGCCTCTGCATTTCTTGCAAGGATCCCAGACAACTGGAAGTAAAATGGCATGGAATTCCCAGCAGTTAAAGCTGTGGGAGTTCCTGTCTGGGTGTGGGTTGTTTTGTTTGTTTGTTTGTGGGGTTTTTTGAGGGCGTTGTTTGTTTGCTGCTTTGTTGGTTTTGGAGGTTTTTTTAGATTTAAAAAAATAATAGAAGCAGCAGCTAAGCAATAATACTTTGTGGTGCCAAGGGTGGTCCCTGTGTAAATGTGAACTTTTGTTGATGATGGACTGGTTGCACAGTCATTGCAAATGTCAAAAAGGATAATGACGCAAAGGGAAAAAATAATTCATTAGGAAATTTATTGGAGTAATTGATCCTGGTAATATCTCATATCTTCCATAAATCTGTTTAATTCCTAATCTACTTCAAAGTGGCCCTAATTATTTTAAACCTCTCTGAACTTGCTCCAATTTACACCCTTTCGTATCTTTATTGTTCACTTCTCCTGTTTTTATCAGTTCAACACAATTCTCCTCCAGCACTGGCTATGATGTCACCACTTTTTGGACATATGAATGTTTTCTACAGTTCCTGCAACATAAAATTCCTGTTTTACCTTTCACCACTTCACTGGCTCTGCTCTGAAGGTCACTTAAATCCAAACATCTCATCTCATATGAGGTAATGCCATGCTTTGTGTTCTGCCAGTTGTGGACTGGGGAAGTCACTTTGGGATCTGGCCTTTATGAGAACACCAGAAACCCACAGTGATGTTTCCTTATCCTCAGGGAGAACCATTAAGATTGTAAGCTATAAAACATTACATGGGCAGATCCAGTTTCCTTTGGACTGAGAAGCAGTGGGGTACAATGATGGTTAAAAAAATAGGTGTGCAAACCTATCCCAGCAGTAGCAAGTGCAAATTATGTGTTTTGTGAATCCAGATGATACAAATCTTCCATCTGTTCTCAAAGGGAACTGTAAAATAATCCCCCAAACTATGAAGACTAAAAATACGTCAATGTTCTTTTGAGGAAGAAAGTGAGGCACAGGCAGTGAGCAGAGACAGAGGCATCACAAACTGACCGAGTAAATAATGAGCTTTAGTTCTTTGCAATGAAAATTCTTCTGAGACTGATTGTTTCACTTGTGAAAAAATGTATTACTTCCCAAGGTGATCCTTTGTCCCAGTACGTACTGCCACAAGATATTTTGTCTTCAAAGCATGTTTTAAAATGAAGATTGATTTGAAACCCATTTTTACTAGGATGAGAGGGAGCTAAGAAAGCCTCTCCCAGAGAAGCCCCTTCTGGTTCTAAGCCCACCTGTTCCCAACCACAAGGGCCATGCAATGGGGTGCTGAGGCCTGGCAGGGTTTGGATTCTAAATCAGCTTACATTTGATGAATTTAACAAGTGGAAACTGGTAACTTAGGAACATCAAAATGGCCACATCAAATTTAGGTTAAGGGGCAGTATTATATAAATGTGATGCAAAAAACTGACCCACAAGTTGAAAACTGATTTGCATCATTAAAATACAGTAATAAAAGGTAATAGTTTCCGGCTAATTCTCCTGTGTCAGTAATACCAATGTTTTTAGCCACACGAGCCCTGAATTGTGTCTCTGCTGAAGTAGGTACCCAGCTGTCACCTCAGCCACCGAGTGATAATGGCACAGGTTGGGTTGATGTTTAATGCTCTGCTTCTGTGATCTAGATGAGAATGACACAGAAACCTGTGCCAAACACAATATAAGGAAGGCAGGTTCTTATCTCTCTGGTGACTTCTTGTGCCCACCAGTTCCTCAGCACTTTTGCATTGATGGCAACTAAAGAATGTACAATAACCTTAAACCAGAGGACAGACACAGGATGTCATTTCTATACTACTACGGTACCTTGATACCACCTTTATCCCTGCATTTTACCATGTTGTCCTTGGCTGTATTTGGGAATCATAATTTGAAAATCTGGGAAAAACTTCTCGTTTTTACCTCAACGGATGCTGCAGCTCTCCTGAAGAGCTGGAGATCTTATGTCTCCAACTTTAGGAAAATTTCCAATTTACAGCTTGCTTCATTCAGTAGAAATTCTTTTTTTTTTTTTTTTTAAATCAGAAGCACAGAAATAAAGCCCTGAATTTAGGGAATTTTTTCTATTTTAGATCTCTATCAGGTTTTTAGATATCTTTCAGATTGATTAATAGGATGAAGTGGCAAAAGTGCGGTTTCCACTCATGTTTCCATTTAGGATTGTGCTGTTCTAAAAGAAGAGTATTTTCTAAAATTGTCTGTGTCGTTAAAAAGTATAGGTGATATTCTGATTTTGTGCTCTCCCTAAACATCTGGGCATTTCTGGTTGGGATTGCTGCTCAGAGATGTGCTGTACAGCCAGAGCACCCAGCAGGATGCATTGGAACTGTTTTCAGTGTACTGCTGAATGTCCCACATTCTTTCTAAAGGAACATCTGATTCCACAAATGTGTTTACTGTGAGGAGAGTGATTGTTAGTGCAGTTTGATGTACTCTTCAAATGATGCACAAAAATCACCCCAAATAGCTACTCCTTTTTGCTCCTCATTGCAGTGTGTTCCTCCCTTAGCACCAAGTTCCAGGCCAAACCAGAAATCACTTTGGATTCAGATTCCTCTCCGGATGTGTCTCTGAGGCAGAGATGGAATTACAATATCCAGTGACTAGATATTGTTGGGCTACTTGTCAACATGGCTGCTGCAATAAACCAGCAATTTGTCATAAAATAAAATAAAATAAAATAAAATAAAATAAAATAAAATAAAATAAAATAAAATAACCCCTAGTTAATTTATCTTTCAGAGCTTTAATTGTCTGGTCAAGGCAGCAGGGCTGTACCCTTTCTCTGCTGACTAGGGAGTGAGGACCCTGTGGTACCCTGTGTAACCACTACACTTGGAGCAAGTTTCAGGGCAATACATTGATATGACAACAAGGAAACCTGGTTTACAAATTTCTAGAAACTCTGGTCTTCTGTGTTGGGTTTTCTGTGACCAACTTCTTTAATAAAGCCTGGTACTTGCTGCCAGTTGTTTGGGCCAAGGACTTCTGTGCTGATTGTGTTTGCAGAGTGAAAACAGCCAGACTGTACCTCAATAGTTTAGCTTGGAAATAACCAAAATACTGATTTCTGCTAATAAGAGATGTTAAACTGTGGATTAGAAGCAAAATTCAACATGAAGAGGTCCTAGTAAGAACTGGTCTTCCAAGTGGGACTAAACAGCTCACAATTACTCTCTCCCCAAGAGGATCTGGGATCTCTTTTGTAACGATCATCTCTTTAAATCCTGAGGCCTTGCTGTAGAAATCCCTTCCCCAATGGAATGGAGACCTGCCTGCATTTGTCATCTAACCATAAAAAACATTACAGGTTCTCAGTAAGTGGAAACTGAATTCAGAGTATTCCTCTCTTGTAGCAAGAGTCAGTGCCATGTAATGGACAGAGAGCAACCCAGGAGCCTGGAGAGCCAGGCTTTCTCCTTAAGCTCCTGTGTAATTTAAAGCAATTAACTTTTCTGCCAGCCTTTTTTTCCTCTTCCCACCTTTTGTGTTTTCTAGATACCTTTAATCTGAAAGGACAAGGCCAGTTATTTTGTGTAGAACCTAGAGTGATTAAGCTTCAGTTTTAGTTGGGGCTTTTAAGTAGAAGTAATCTTGTAACAACTTTGCAGCTAATTTGAAATAAAGCTAGGATGCTGAAAACCTGTTAAGATCAGATACTTACAGAGCTGCTTTTCTTAAACCATAAAACTAAAAAAAGATTACTTGCCAATGAAGGAAAAAACAATTGATGAAAGACAAATCCTCATTTTAAAGATGGAAAGAGAGGGATTAACATGCTTGCAACTAAAATCAGCAATTAAAAAATAAGAAACTTAGAATTAAAGAGCCCACAGAAACAAAGTGTTATAACAGCACCGTTTGCATTAAGAGTAGACAGAGATCATGGGATCATTTAGTGAATTATCTTCACACAGGTTCTTGAGGACTGTAGGCTTCCCAGTGTCATATAACGCCATTTTAAAAAAAAGTCAGAGGTATATCAGGAAGTTCCAGCAATAAATGTTTTAAGTCTTGGAGCTAAAATCCCTGTTTGCATAAATGCTGTCAAAGCCAGCTGAATTGCTTCTGCCAGCTCTGAGCTGGAGGCCACGTTGTCAAAGCATCTGGGGACAGAGACTCTAGGGAAGCTTTACAGAGGTGTCCACCTCTCCTGGAGAGATGCTCTGCAGAAAGGTATCTGCGCATCTCTGGGTTTTTAGGTGCTTGAACACACAGTTCAAACAGGATCTAAACCAAACCTTCCCCTACTCTCCTCTGAGAAGTTTCTTGATAGGCTGCTTGTAGCAGCTTGATGAGATGCCCTCCAAAAACTAAAGCACGATTTTATTTATTTGCTAGGGAGCAGGTTTGGACCAGACTCTGTGTGTTTGCAATGCAGGGGCATAGGAACTATGCATCTATTATTTCCTAATCTATTATTTGAAGTGGGGAAGTGTGAGTTGGGAGAAACTGCTTGAAATTAAAGCATTAAGTCAGTAGGTACAGTGGAAATGAATGACTTGGAGTTGTCAGCCTACATCCTCGCACACGAGGATGAGAAACTGTCAGGTTTGGAGAGAAATGGATCCCTTCCCAGTGCAGATTCTAGCCTAAAAAATTAAAAGGTGAAGAAATTATTCTTGATGTAACAGATGATTTCAAGCCATCATAAAATAAATTGATGGCAGAAAGATGCTGGATATTACTTAGTAGGTGAGAGGAACAAAGGATTCCAAGGTGTGGTTCTGGAGGTATTTGAGCATCCCTCCTTTCTGCTCAGCTGGAGTCATTAAAATGTGAAGTGCTATGTGGAAAACTCAAGGGAAATATGGGGTATGCCCTTAAGGAAGAGGAGTTGGGAACCTCTTAGGCACCTTCAGAAAACATCCACACTTGGAGAAAAAATAGAGTGAAGGAAGAAAAGAGCAGATTATTCTGAGGACTGAATTTTGCTGTGCACTTAAGAGAAGAAGGGTCAACTGCAGTGTGTCTCCCTCTGTCTGGCTTGCTTCTGTTATTCTTGACAGAGAAGAGAGACTGAAGATGGGTGGTGGATGTTGGTACTTGGATCACTGACACGTCTTGAGGTATCCCACAAGTGCAAGGGGATGTCCTGCTGTGCTGTGCACAAGTCTTGGTGCAGATCTGTCTCTTAAACTCCCTGGCATCCCATACCTCTCCAGGATACCAGCTCCCACCAAAGTTGGAAGCAATCTCCCGTTTTTCTGCATGTCTCAAATCTGGGACAGCCAGGAGTACTCCTGAAGGTACTTGCACAGACCCCAAATCACCCAGTTTCTTCCCTGTTTTGGACTGAGGCACTGGGCTCCACCCATGCCTAGGGGTGTGCAGTTATGTTCCGGCTGCTGTTGTGCTCCCTGTCACTGGGAATTGTGTTCGTGCCTCTGGACAACTGCACTAAACTGGCTGAGTTTGGAGTGGGAAAAAGACAGGATTTACCATCAAGAGCTGCAGACTGCCAAGTCTGCAGCAGTGGAGAGAGCATTTTAATCTTGCTGTGTACAGAAAGATTTCCTTGTTTATGAGTAGAAGTTTATTCAACCTTTCACTGTCGTCCTGGGGTCTCAGGGTGCAGCGCTCAGTACTGGAGTCAGTGGCAGCACAGCTGGCAGCCAGCTGTGCTCTTCTGCTGCCCCCGAGCCAAATGCTGAGGGGCAGCCTCAAGGTGGCTCTACTGATTCCAGGATGAGGATTTTCTGCAGTTTTCTCTTGTGGGAGGTGTGTCCCTGTGCCTGTCTTAGGTGGGTTTTCATGCACAGAGAGCCACAGTAGGAACGCTTCTGTTCCTTCTTGATTTGGTGAGGGAATCTAGTTTAGTTAGAATAAGTTTGTAGGCTCTCTAAAGGTTCTAAGACAGGAATCTTAGTGCTGGATTTGAAAATGCTGTCTGTATATTTTAAAGCTTTGGTTTTTGTCATTCATGCATGCAAATGAACATTTTACATATCTCTGGACATTCCTTGTGCTCTTAGATATAAAAGCAGGGACATAATTGAATGGGACTATCATAAATACTTAATATTTGAATACATAACTATAGAGTCACTAAATAGCTGGAAATAACTATCTTTTTATAATATCTGATATGTATTGGCAATCTGGATAATTGATTGAATAATCAGTTGGTTTGTTTGCTTTTACTTGTGTCTACAACCAGTTTCCTCAGAGATAAATCTCAGAAGTTCTGGGAAGGAGGTGGAGGAGGCACATGCAGAAAGGGAAGGTAGCTTGCATAAAACCACTTTTCTGCCTTTTTATTTTGCTGACCGTTTTTGGACCCCTTCATTTAAACATTTGAAACAGTGACTGAGGTTCATGACTGGCTATTAGTAATTTATACTCACTGTCATTATTTTCTAGAGATAAATCTGACTTTTTATTCTGAAAACCAACCAACCATCCAAACACAGCTGACTAAAACCTAGAAACCTTTGCAAAGAAAATCCAATGTTTCTCTCAGAAAGAAACAACAACAAAGTCAAAACAAATTCTGACTAGGAAGTTCTGTTAAACACTGACTCTGTCAGCCCACCTTGGCTCTGTGTGGTTGAAGTCACTTAGCTCCATCCCTGAGTATTCTCTTTCCTGGACTTTGCTCATGTGACTTTTCCCCTTTGTCCTGGACTAGAGCAGGATTCTCCAGGCAAAGCCGACCCTGTATGGGCAGAGCTGCAGTCCTGCTCCTGAGCCATTGTCCTTGCTTAGGAAATTCAGTGTTTGGAGAGCAAACAGGTCTGGTACCTGGCTTACATGAGTTCTGTAGAGCTGAAGAGTCCACTGTGGAGTCTCCTTCCTGTGGTACCTCCAGACAGCCTGGGATACCCCTGGTCTCTCCACATTTGCTGAAAAAACATCTCGTGAGCCACAGTTTGGTTTCTGGCTAGTGCCCACCTGGTACTGTGTTAATATTATCTGTTCCTGTCAGTGGAACATTTCAGAGTCGAGGCATTACAGGAATTAAAGCTGAGAGCCCTTGCGGAGAAGGCCAGAATGTCAGGCCTGGCTGAACTGGACTCAGTTAAGGCTGAAGGAAAGCCATGGTCCAAAGCACTTAATTCTGTAGGCACCTGCTTGGAAATGAGAGCAACCCTCAGACTCCTCTGAACTGCTTGCTGCAATTGTTCTATTACAGAACTCTGCCAATCTAAACCCAGTGCAGTACAAAGCCGTCCTGCAATGAACTGCTGGGAAACATACTTTGTGCATTATATAATCCCAGCATTTCTGTGGGAAAATAATCTCAGCATTCTTTTTGCAATATTGACCTGTAACAACACCAGCACACCACAGGGGTTTTCTTGCCAAGTCCACTTAACAAACGAGGAGACTGCCAATGTAGCTATACCAATGTAAACATTTTTGGACTGCTGTTATGTATTTTCTGTGACTTGGGTGATGCCAGTCGAGCATCTATTAGGCAGCAGCTACTAATTTTGCAGTTGCTCTTCAGCCCAGCTTTAATGTGTTTTTTTGGAAGAGTTTAAGGGATTACCAGGCAATCTGAAAGACAACACTTGCCATTTAAGTGGTTTTGCACTGTCTTCACCTTTACCAACCAAATTCTGCTCCCAGTTACCGAAGTTATCTTAGGGATAGATCCTACAAATCCCTACTGTTGACAGAAGCTGGTTCTGACTCTATGAATAATTTCTCCAAGTCTGCTGTCACCATAGGCTGTGACAGCAAACATTAAATGGGGTATGATTTCTAGTCTGTGAATGATTGTAGCTCTCTGACATTGTTGTTTCTCCTTGTATGTTCCAAAGTAAATGAAAGGAACTTCTTGTCTGTCCTTCCTTTAAACTTATTTAATTGTATGATTTCTCAGGCATGATGGGCATGAACAGTGTTACAAAGTCACAGTCTAATTATACATTTCAGCACATCTTTCCTTGAGCTGCAGCCCTTGCTCCAAGAGGGGTCTTGGTGGGTTTAATTGTTGTGCGTGTATTTTTATCATTATGCATTCTTCCATCCAAGACACTGGACACGCTGCCCCGCTTCCCTGCATGCACATGGTTTTCTGCCAAAATAGGACCAGTGACACGAGGATAATTGGCTCCTATAATGCTGCATTTCCTTTTCAAAAAACCTTCCTGTAATGACTACAAAAGCCAGTCATAAAAAGGAAAGCAGAAAGAAGTCAAATGTCAGGAATTGTTTTATTTCAATAACTGGAAGTAATTTTTAGCAACATTTGTTTCACTAGTGAGTGCCAAAATGATATAAATTTTGACTGATGTCAGTGTGCTCCATTTGTCAATTTGCTAGTTTGCTGTTGTGGGAGAAAATGCTGAAAAGGAAGATTTTTTTTTTTGAAGATAAAATATTGAAGTAGTTGTACCTGCCACTAAATTTTACGGCCCTCTATTTCAGACAATTCTGTCATTTCTGTGAGTTTTGTCTGTCTAAAGATGACAAGGTTAAGGACATTTCTGTTAACTCAGTTTTTTCTCAGTCAGGAAGCTATTTGCTTTTTAATGGATCGATGTTTATCTGCTAGAGAACTTTAAATATAATATTCCTGCAGCTGTACATGACTGCAAAGCATGCCAATAATGCAGTTAAAAAAAAAAAAAAAGAAAAAGAGATTACTTACGGAGATTGGAATAATTGCTGCCTATTCCAATACTGATAGAGCTTCCAGAGATGAGAGGAAGATGGAAGAAAATAACTAAAAAGGGAAAAATGAAGAGAAAGGTCCTTAATAGCAGTTTGCTTTTGTTTTGTACCAGATGTGAGTAGAAGACATGTTGAGTTAACGTTCACCTGCTCTCTCTGGGCAGGATTGCACATCTCAGACCCTGAGTGCACACATAGATGTAGCTCGAATGAGGGGGAAACGCCAAACAAGCCATTGCTTCATACTACCAGGAATCCTTTCTGTTCAGGAAATGATATTAATGCCTCTCAAATTCCAAACCCCACGTATGAACAACAGTGGGTTATATAAATATGCTAATTATTGTTAAGTCATTCACCAGTCTCTGAAACAGGCACCTACCATTGTAAAACCAAGTAACTTCCCTGATTTGTTTGAGTGCAGATTGAATGCATCAGGCGTGTGTGCGCCAAACTGGGTTGGCATAAATTTAGTCTAAAATTTGATACACATACTCCCCCTATGCACTTAAAGCGGCTTTAATATTTATAACTTGCTCTTCGAAGACTTATATTTACGGGCAACAAAATGCACACGAGTAAAACGTGTCCTAAATAACCAAATCTTTAGATTTCTTAAAAGTTGGGCTCATTTGCGACTGCAGACGGATTTAAAGCCTGATTTCCCGAGAGTAGCTCACTGTGTCACAGGCTTTGCTCGGGGTCTCGGTGCTGCCCTGCCCTGCCCTGCCCGCTGCGCTCCCACCGCGGGCACGGCCGGGAAGGGGCTTCAACCTTATCGGGAGGGGAGCCCGGCCAACACAAAGTTTCGGGCAGGCTCTTTTGGGCTGTGGGACCCCCGCTCCCCGCACCCGCGGCAGGGCGGGAACACACGCGGCTCCCGCGGCCCCTCAGAGCCTGCCCCGGCTCGGATCGGCCCCTCAGAGCCTGCCTCACCCGGCACGGCTCCTGCCTCACCCGGCACGGCTCCTGACAGCCTCAGCCGGCACGGATCAGCCCCTCAGAGCCTGCCTCACCC
>VZTD01002168.1:0-36193 GCA_013397725.1 Rhagologus leucostigma | reverse complement strand
CGGGGCTGCTGCGGGGATTCGCTGCCTGCGTGAGGAGCTGTAGGCGGATAACGGCTCCGGAAAGCCGAGTCCAGCCCAGCACTTGGGCTGAAAGGGAGGGAGTGCCTGGAGTAAACCCACGGGGATGGACGGGATTATCTGGCAGTGCGGAGGATATAATTCCGTGGGGCTGGATGGGGATAGGAGGAGGATGTAGCCATGCAGTCCTAGCGAGAGCTAAACGCACTTTACAGTAGTAAGATCTACTTGTTACCGGGAATCTTGGGGACGTTTCTCACTGTGGTTGATAAATGGGGTGCTGAATACAGAGGGAACGGGGCTGCAGCAGGTACCAAAGCGTATGAGCTTTCATATCTGGTTGTTTACCTCTGAGAAATGCATCATTAGCTTTTTAGGTAAAGAATGAATGAAATGAGGTCCCTTTTCTGTATGTCCTGTCAGCAGTTTGGGTTTTTTTCCTATGACCCAAGTTCCATTGGCAGTTTCTGTCACCCGTGCACTCATTAGCTCTGCAGGACCCTGCAGAGTGGCCCCATTGATCCTGTTTGTAGGTACATGGAGCTGGAGCTCCACGAGTGTGCGGGTAGCCTTCTTTACTTCCCTGTCCTTGAGTGGTTTTGTAGCCTGGAGAGCAAGCTCTCTCAATCAGAACAGCTTTGCTGTATTTAGGCTGTTCAGCTTCTCCTTGGTTTAGCAGTGATGGATGCAGGGCTGTAATGAAGTTTGGGGTCGATGTAAGACATGTGAACTCTCTGGTAAAAAGTTCCCTGCTGTCACTGATAACCTTTGTTTAATTTTCTTTTCTTTTTAAATCCAGGTGAGCATTAAGGGAGTCTAAGGCAATTGAAATGAAGGCATATGGGAATTTACAAGTGTATTTCCTTATGGCTTAGAGATACCTGTACCTGTTTGCCAAAACTATAGTACCTTGGTACCCTAAAATCCCTTAGAATGCTGCTGCAGAAGTTACCTTGTAATAAATTTCTTCAACTCCTCAGAATGTTTGACTCCTTGAAAGACTCCTCATTTATAATTTCAGTAAGTGGAAACTGCATAGCTTCCTTTTAGGGCTCTTTGTTGTTTGGTTATGGCATGAAGATGTGAATCTGTACATGCATCAGAAAGTCTGATTTTCTGTGTGTTGGGTTTTGGATATGTGTCCCTTGGCCTCATTCTGCCTATGAAGAATCATATATGTGTTTAATGCTGCACTTAAGGATATCAAAATATTTTCTCCACTTTAAAGTTCAGGAATTCCTAACGTTTAGTGCTTCTGCAAATTTTGATGATATCTTCCCCCAATGGCACCTTACATTTACTCACAGTATCAATATTTAGTCTTGACAGACTTGAGGTCTTAAGTTTGACTGAAATATCCATGCTCAGAAAATTAAATAAGCTCACAAATCATCGAAAATCCTTAGTAACTGACTTTGGATGCAGGGGACTTGCTCAGTGTTTGCCAGTTCTGAAGAAATCTCTCAGCTTGGCTTTAGAGCCCTTTCTGTGAGAGTCTTGTCCTTTGCTACAGTAGGAGTTGCCACTGCTTCTGAGACAGAGAACATTTGTTTCTGGGTCAGACAACGCAGTGCACAACACGATCCATCAGAGCCTGCAGAAACATCCCCACAGTTAACAGGAACCTTTGGGTACCCAGCAGTACTCGCCGTGCTCAGCTGGAACGGACTGGAATGCTGTGGGCTTTGCTCACCCCACTGATTTCCAAATCTGCATCACATGCATATGGAGATGGGGTAGCTTTTTACCCTTTTTCCTGTGTGTTTTTCAGCTTTTAGACTTTCCTGTTTTGCTCCTTCAGCTGTGCAGCTGAGTGGAACCTGGCTGCGGAGCGGGACTCAGGCCAGACTCGTATTTGCACACCCAGTGCAGCAGTGCTGTGTTGTGTCATGGTGATACTGTGGGTAGTTTACATCCTTACTTGTTTCTTCTTGTAGAATCTGCTTTTCTGTTCTGGTAAAATAGATTTGTATTAAAGAAAATTTACCACAAATAAATGATTTAACACATATGTTTGTTTATGGATGGTATTTGGGAGAGCTGGAACAAAAATAAAAACTATTCAGGATTCCTGCTGCTCCTCTCTATTGATTTTGGGTTAGTGTGTATTTCTTGGGACATCGCAGAGCAAGGGAGACCAAGGCAGTGCCTGTGTGAACATGAATGGTTCCAGTCTGAATTCTGCCACCTGCTCATTTTTTCCCAGTCTATAGAAATGGGGAGTGTGACTGACTGGGAGCCCAAGCACATTTAGGTGAGGTTTGGAATGGTATTGCTTATGGATGGAGTTGCACAGAGTTGCTGTCCACAGTGGCTGTTGGCCAATTTACAGATAAGGGACAAAAACTAGTGAGGAACCCTTGCTGAAGACAGATAATTCTATTCTTGGATGATTTTACATTTTCTCCAGTCGAGGGACTTCATTATAAAGCCACCGTCAGTGCAGTGGCAGACCTCAGCTCAGCTTCCCATCTCCTGGGGTTCGCTTTGGGATCCTTGGAGCTGAGTGGAAGCTGCAGTGTGGTAGCCAATCTTTGTAAGGCAAAATAAATTTTCTTGCTATAATGAGATCACTTTTGACTGAGAATTTTTATGTATTCATAGCGAGATGTTTGGGGGATGCTGTTCACCACATCTTTCTTCTGCTTGGTGGAAAAGGTGGTAATGAAATAAATGCCAGTTGGATTATACAATTAGTCATAGATCAAATACCTCAGGATGAGCAAAAACCATCATGGGAACAGGAAAGTCTTTTCTGTATGGAAAGTCTGGGAGCAGTGAGATTTCATCACTTCTGCAGAGTCTGCAGAGCTTTCTGCCCTCACATCACCTTGGACCAGCTCATCCTGCCCTGTGCTGGACATTCCCAGTGCTCTGCCACTGCTAGAAAAGCTGATTACACTCAGGGAATTCCTCACTGGAGTCTCCAGGGTGTGGTGGAGCAGGCTGAGTAAAACTGTGCCTGCTGCTGAGAGCAAAAGAGGTCAGGAAAACAGGCTCTGGAGTTTGATAGGAAGCATCTCGTGCTTCCACAGCTCCCTGGGTTCTGAAATGTAATAAAAAGAATCTGTTGAAGGAAAAGTTTTCAAATTTTCTGAAAAAAACCAAGCAAACAGATGTTTGCCAGGTTTTAAATATATTCTGAATTTGGACTTATTGTAGAATTACTAACAAAGGAATTTCCTCCATGCTGAAAGCTATTTTAATGAAAAGGGTGGAATTTTAAATATATACATTTACTCTACAACATTTTTCAGCTGGCATTTATAATGTAAATTTTGAATAGTATTTTTTAGAGTTTTAAATCAGGTGTTTTTGTTCTTTAGGCATAATATCTGTCAAGAGGAAAAATAATTTTAAATTATTAATGCAGATGAAGCATATCAGTAACAAATATTTCACAGCAGCCTGAAGTCCCAAAGGCAGAAGTCCTGTTCTTTTACCTGCCATGTAAAGAAATGAGGCTTGGAATGGAGAGGCTCTCTTTCTATAACTGCTATGTCAGGAAAGGATTCTGCAGGAATTCTATGTCATGCCCAAATTCTCAGAGGCTATTTTTCTGATTTTTAGCCTTGCCAGCTGTCTTATTCTGTGGATCAAAAGGTGCTCTTGGGCTCTGAGGCCAGATTTAGTTTCTTATTTATTCACCTGCTTGCAGACCTTTGAGCAAGATGGTGAGTTATTGTCAGTGCCTGCTGTACTTTTTTTTTAATATCTGTATATATGCTAAGAAATAATTTGGTCCAAGATTGTTATCGAAAATCGAATATTTCCCCTAACTGCATTCGATCTTCCTGATGCCAATTTTTAAGGATGTAGAATGGAAAATTTCATCTCAGTGTTCTTTTCCCTCTCATTCTCTGACTCCTTAATTAAATTTATAGCTAATTATGCAATTTACTTTGTGTTGACCTTTCAAGGACCTTAGAGCTTCTGACAGTGAATGTAGAGTCTCAGTGTTTATGTCCATGGGTCCCTGTATGAATCTGTTATAAAGTCTAATGGCACTTTTGGAATTAAGGATGGCCAGTGGATTACTAACAAATAATAACATATGTGTCCCTGGAGGTACATAACCATAAATATACAAAAATACATAGAAAGAAATACTGAGTTATGTCGTACACAGCATTTAAAATTAGGTAACACCACTACCACCAGCAATAACAGTAAATCTGCATGTCAGAATAGTTAAAAATGTTTTATATGTTTTAAGTCCATTCTTTGACACGGGTACTGCACTTGGTACTCGAAATCCTGTTTTTGGATGGTCAGATCCACCTGTATCCCATGAAACATGGATGTACCTGTTCCTAAGACAAGGTGTATCCACGGCCCTGTGGGGGACCAGGCTTAAAATCTGTTTTTTTGGTGCAGAGGCCACATCTTGTGAGCAGAGCTCAGTGTGTGCATCAGATGTCACGGGAAGGAGCAAAGAAAAGGGAAATGAAAGGAAGCTCCACACTGCAGAGTAGTTTATTGACTATTTAAAAGATTGCTGGTCAGTGTAACCCTTGTAGACGCTAGAAGTTTTATAATTTAGTTCTTATTTCTTACACTAAAGTAAAGTATTTGTCATTTACTCTCAGGAAGATTTTTAAAAGAGGCTTTTGATAGAGGAGAGAGAGGGCAGTCCTGCAGTGCTGTTAGTGCAGGCACTAATGAGGATCCAGCCATGCCTTTGTTCACCTAAACCAAAGCACAAATGAGGAAAAGCCAGCATGGCAGCAAGCCAAAATATAATTTTGACCAACACTGATTTTATCTTTCTGACACCGTTGTGTAATAACATGAAATACTTGGTTCACGTTGAAGTACAAACCCCCTAATTCATTGTTGTTTGTGTTTTACCAATGAACGCACAAGTCAGTATCTCTCCATTTTATTAATATTTTATTTATGAAGTGTTTGTGAATCTGCAGAGCCTCTGAAGATGGTAAAAAATTTATAAATACGCAGAGGTGCAAAGTTCCTCACTGGAACTGTGAACTTTCTCATGGTAGTAAGGAAGAGAGGCAGACTGGAGATCAAAATGCTTGGGGAGGAACCTTAGGGCTCACAAAACCCTTGTGCAACCCCAGCTTGGTTTAAATGGGTTGGGCTGGCAAAAGGGAGGGTGAAACAAGGCCCTGGGAAGGCTCCTGCCTGAGATGAATTGCCATGAGATGCAGAAACCAGTGACAGAAAAGAACTTGCACAGGGGACAATTCAAATACAGCCAGATTTTATATGAAACTGATGAAAAAAATATATCAGCAGCCTCCAGGTCTCCTGACAGACTGGCACCATTTCTGAAGCGAGACATGAATTTTTATAAACTATTAATGGTTAAAGTAAGTGTGTAACCTATTCTCTTGTTTAATAGTTTTGCCCTGTGGGAATAAATATGCAGTAGGATAAGCAATCTGGCAATTAATTGAAAACCTGAAAAGTGGAGGAGTTCACGTGCTAGGAGAGAGGAGCACCGTGATAAATGATGTGGAGAGGTGGGAAACCAGGGCAGTCAGGTGCCTCATGCAATTCATTTGCAGAGAAATGTAAGGCAGGCTTGGGGACAAAAGGAACAGAGCAAAGCAAAGGAGAAGGAGCAGACCCTGAGGGTTTGTGACACAAAAAGGTTGTATTTGGGTTTGGGGTAAAACCTCGACAGCCTGGGCAGGTGTTTGATGCAGTGGGAAGACCAAACAGGGTGGCACAAACTAATAAAGATACCAAAGCCAACTCAGATGGGCTGGGGTGCTGCAGCCCTCAGACTGCAACAATTTCTGGTCAGCCTTTGTGTATCCTTGGGACAGAACAAGGTGTTCCCAAAATTGCTGGTAAAATTATAAAGGAGCAGTTGTGAATTGAGCACTCTAAGGTATAAGTGAGCCAGAGCCAGTACAACTGGCTGCTGTCTGCAGAGGGAAATGATGATGGAGTAGCTGGGAAAAGAGAAAGGAATTCAAGGGCAAGGAAGCCACAGGCTGCCTGAGTTGGTGATTTGTAGTTAGGACAGCCACTTTTTTGTTCCTTAGTACTCTAAAGGACAATTGACTTTTATCAAAAGCCCAACAGAAACAACTGATTGGTACAAACAGGCACTGGAGCTGCGTCTCTGCCACTCTTGCTTTCCTTACTTTACAGCACAAGCTGGACAGAGGAGCATGGCCCTCTTACTAACCCAAATTTGGTCCAAGATTCACTGAAAATGTGCTGAGTGTCAAACAGAGGATGGGGAAGGTAAAGGGCAATTAGATTTTAAATTATTTTTTATTTGGTTGGTTATTAGCTTGAAATCAAATTTGGGTTTGGTTTTGGAGGTTTTTTTTTTGGTTTGTGGGGTTTTTTTGGTTGTTGTTGTTGTTGGTTTTTTTTGTTGGTTTTGTTTTGTTGGTTTTTTTTATTTCATTTTAATTCCAGTGTATGCTTTGTACTTTATTATTTGGAATAAGTTAGTATTGTAGAGGCTCTTTTATTTTGGTTGTTAAAAGTTCTTATCAGTAACTATCTGTCATTCAAGATTAAAATATAGCGTGAACATAGCGTGCAGATTCTCATCCATGAGCTCTGATGCTACTTTGCTCCAGAGCTCTAACAAATAAACCCCTCCCAAGGTCTACAAAGTGTCCCCAAATGAGCACCTGTTAAATACTAAAGTATTCACTTCACCCTAAGAGGCTTCAGAATTAGGCCTTGGTGTTGCGACTTGTTAAAATATTACTTCATTTTTGAAATTTTAGTTCAATTAATATAAATATAAATAGAAATATAAATATAAATATAAATATAAATATAAATATAAATATAAACAATATAAATATAAACNAATATAAATATAAATATAAATATAAATATAAATATAAATATAAATATAAATATAAATATAAATATAAATATAAATATAAACAATATAAATATAAACATAAATATAAATAGAAATAGGAATAAATATTGATCTCTATTTCCGTATGATCCAGCAGTTAGTTTTTCAGGTCTGCTACACAACAGTGTAAGCAAGTGTTGTAGGGGGAAAAAAGCTGTTGTCCCAATGACTGTATTGTTCCTTTTGGATCATCCAGCATCAGAAACATTGATGTTATCCAGTGTTGACGTGCCCAGAAGTCACCAGGAATATGACATTTCCTCATGTTTTTGTACTGTAGCATGAATGTGATTCCACTGCCTTACCTGGATCTCTTCCCAGCAGGTGAAGATCTGCTTAAGAATATGAGCATGCAGAGGGAACAGAACTAAATAAAATACAGTAGGAACAGCTGATTTCCATGGTAATCTAAAACTACTTTACAGCATTCCCTGCTTCTGCCAGTAAAACACTCAGAGCTCATTTTACTCTTTCTGAAAGTCACCTTTGCTCAACCCATCATTGCAGAGGAAAAGGACTCAACCTGTGCTGCCTTCTGCCTCTAGATATTGTGTGGGGCACTGGGAATGAGTTTGAGAGCCTCCAAAGAAATACCAAAGAAAAAATCCAACACAATTGTTCAAGTGCTGGAATATTATAAGAAGGTCAAGTCGTGCTTATTCTGGGGCACTTGGATTGCTGATACCACCAGTAACAGTTGAAGAAGTCATTTAAACAATGCTAGACTTTGGTATTTTATATGTAATAAATTCATTGTGTGTCGATCTTCAAAGTAATATCTGTGGCCAAAATGTTGATAACACATTTCTTTTAGTACTGAGTAGGGGTCAAGATCAAAACGAAATAGCTATTAAATCTTAGAATGGAAAAGATATATTCATATATACATATATATATAATATATATATGTAAAATGGTTCTACATGTTCTCTGTTGCCAGATATAAGTATCTATCGAGCAATTGTAGCAAGTTTTACCACCAGAAATATTGAGTTTAAATTCCCAAGTTTTAAGAAGGAAAGAGAACATAGGGATTTATAAATTCCAGATGTGTTTGCTGTCCTGGCAAGGAAAATACCTTTTTTCTCTTATAAGTATAACAAATATTAATAATATGAATGAAGAGGGTGCAATGTCAGTTTTCCCAGCCAGTTTCCAGTGATCACACCTTAAAATGGATATGTCTCCACTCTGCTCTGAAATGTGAGATTGAACTGGGAGATATTCCCATGAGAGCTGTGCAGGAACAGCTGCTATCCCCCCTCTAACTGCTGCCTTTGGCTGAGTTACTGTTCTTTTGGCAGCATGAAAGCCAATGCCAGCAGACACACGTGTGCACCTGGCTTGGCAAATACTGATAAAAAATTCAGTGTTGGGGCTTGACATTCAAGTCAAAATGAAAAAAACTCTCATGAATATGTAGAGAGACTGTCCCTGACGAGGAAGAGATGTATGAAGAGAGTTGGTGCATGCTTTAAAAAGGGAAGAGGGCCTTGTTTATGTTGTACCCGTTGAGCTAACATTGCTTGCAGTGCCACAGCAGAGTGACCATGGTTCCTGCTCGTGGATCTCCTGGAGAATAAACACAAGGACTGGAGACATCACTGCCCGGAGTCCAGCGGGGAAACCTCAAACTGTGCTGCTGCTGGAGCACCAAGGTCCTCGTTCCCCTGACTGATGCTCGTTCTTTGGGGCTGAGTTAGTCCCAGGTGAAGCAGGGAGAGGGCAGCTGACAGTTTTCTGTGTGGGTGGCTGTTTCTCAGGGTATGAAATGCATGAAATGATCACATATTCAGTCAAAAGCCCCAGGGAAATGCATTATTTACCACCCTGCCTCCTGAGGGTGTTTAGTCTGGAGCTAAGTGCAGCTTTGGCTGCAACGATCAATGTGCAGTACCCGTGGGGCTGCCAGCAATGGATTTGGGAGCCACGCTGAGGACGCTGTTATTATACTGCTTTTCTATTCCTTTCAAAATCATTTTGTATCTGACAATGTGAGCTGACAGCCAAATGAAAACGTGTCCCACCCACTTAGGGCTTTCTGTACATGCTCTTCCTTTCTTTTCCCTTCAGTTGCCCCACATGAGGGGCTGGATGTAGACCTTACGCTCACTGGAGACCAAAATCCAGCTGCATTTAAATAGTGCAGACACAACCCTGTGGGGGTTGGGAGTAAAGAAGGGGAATTTATTGATGGAAAGGGATTAGTGCTGCTGTGAAGAGATCTATTTACAGAGTCCACTCACTCTCAAGGGGCTCTGTACATGAACTTGGATTTGAGAATTGCATGGTGCTTCCCTGGGAGGGCTTGGAATGGGCACCAGAGAGAGGGAAACCCAGGGAAACCAGGCATTGCTTATGTGGGATTGCACATGGTTTTAGAAGCTTAACAAGATACAGGAAAACTACACCTTTATGTTTGACATTCAATTTTTCAAGTTTTATTACATAAAGACAGCTAAGCCCCATTAATTCACTGAGAAATCCTCACTGAAGTGATCAGTTTATGAAAATTTTCTTCCTGCCACTGAATGGAATTAATTGCTAATGAACAAAAAAAGTGTATCAAGACACAAGACAACATAATATATGAATAATGTATTTTCGCTGTTTTTTGCTAAGTTAAGAAAAGTGATATTACCTTACTTATTCCTTAGAGAGATATATATAACCGCACAATCATGACCTATGTTTCAGAACGTTTTATTAAAAATAAGCAATTAGCTGAGCAAATAATCTCCCTTTTTTTTTTTTTTTGACAGAGCACTAGGCTGTTATGTGAAAAACAGGATTACTTGTAAGAAAAATCAGAATCCTACAGCAGCTGTAGCTAGAGATGGGATTAAACAAAATGTCTTAACACTGAAACATGGCATTAGAGGCTGAGGATAAATGCAGACAATTGATGATAAGGTTTGTGTACAAATTGGCTTAGATCATGTCTTGCCTTTGAAGATGAGTCAATTGGAATATTAAAGCTGATTTGCACTGAAAAGATCTGCTCTTTGCAGGTCAAATCTGTGCTGTGAGGCTCTGATCAGGTGCTGCTGTCACTGACTTTGGGGGTCTGATGTGGCCAAAGAGGGCTGGGTTTCCCTGTGGCTCTGCTGCCATTTCTCAGCTGTAGGGAGTGTCTCTTTCTGTAGAATTGTAGAAAAACAAAGCAGATTTAATCAATTCAGATAGGAACCTCATGATGTTCATTGGGGTGGGTAGAGAGGTTTGGGCTCTTGTTTGGAAAAGGTGAGGATGTAAGGGAGGAGAAATGTGCTGGGGGACTGCGTGGAGGGAACAGTTCCTGGTTTGGGAAGGTGGGATGAAGGGATAACAAACTTGAAGCTGAGCAAGCCCAAACTGTGTTCTCAGAAGAGAGGCCTCATTCTTTTTCGCTTCCCACTGCCTGATGTCAGGGCTGGAAAAAGTGTTTCTCTGGATGCCCCCCACTCATTCTTGTCTTATTCCCCCTTTGGCTGCTTCTGTGGAAATATGTGGTGAGAGTTTCATTTTCTCAGACTCCTTGGTTTGCAGCTTTTTATTACTTAGCAAGAGAAGAGTTTCTTGGGTGCAGTGCAATCACATGTGCAGCATTCAATAAGAAACCTTCAGTTTCCCCAAATAAATGAAATATGAGAAAAAAATATGCTTATTTGATATTGAATGAAGCTCATCCAAGCTGAATCTGAAAATCACAACTAACTGAAAATAGCAGAAAAAAGGAAACTGTGCTCTCTAGGGATAAGGGCATCTGATAGGTGGATCAGCAGGAAAAAATCTTTTAAAATGAGCTTATTGGAAGGAATAAGATCAGCTGCTATGATGTTCTCTGTGTTGCAAACCTGCTGCTGCAGCTCGGGCTGTTCCATTGCAGCAAAACCTTCTTGAAAGGGCTGGAATAGCTTGCCCGCAGAGTTGCATACAGCGGGATCCCTGTAATTCAGCTTCCACCAGCATTTTGGGAATAAACCCATATTCAGGGCCCCATAACCCAGCTTTCATATCTTCATTTGGTGCTTGCAAGGTGCTGTGCTGGGATTTAACATTTGTCCAAAGATTGTGATGTGAAACTGTGCTGTCCTACTGGTGGAGCCTTGTTCAGATCAAAGCTGTGTAGAGTTATATATTTATATATTTATATATATTCCAGAGGCCTACGGCCGTGTGGACTCTTTGCAGACTGTCCTGTGTGGGGGAATGGGCAGCTGAACACCAGTATGGTCAACTCAGATTTCTGAGTTCACTAAGAGACTTATTCCTGCAGGATTAAGTAGTTGTGCGATACTCAGAGGAGGGCAGGAAAATCACAGAAGGCCTCTGAACCTGGTGGTTGAAAACATCAGAGGCGGGTAGAGATTAAAAAAATATAATCTTAGTTATACAAGAAAACAGCTGAGTGTTGGTTGTTTGTTGTGGTTTGAAAAAGGGTGATTTGGGCAGCTGCACTGAAGGTCTGACGTAAGTACTCCAAATGGCTAAGATAAACGTGATTCTTAGAGGCAGAATCAAAGTAGTGAAAAGACACTGCAGCTTGAGTCCCTGACTAAATGTAAATCTTTTTCCATCCCATATGGAGCCACACGAGGTGTGTTGTTCATGTGTTTAGCATCTCATGAAAATAACACTTACGCTTTATTTCTCGCCAGTGTTTTCTGCATGCACTAAATACTCTTTGTGGCTATGCCATGGATTATAAATGCCTAACACAGTAATTTTAACTTCCAGGTGGGCGTGTGACTGCCTTGTTTTAACACTCTCTGATGTGAACTGTGTTACCTCTCACCCTTGGGCACAGTGACCTGTGAGGTGCAGGTTCCACTCCTGTGTTAATGCTGCAGGTTCTCTGTTAATTGCAGCGGAATAATGCTGTATATGCCAGGCAGAGCTGTAAATATGTGCAGGGGAGGGTGTCTTACTTACATGTTTTTGTAGATCTTTTGCAAAATTCTCTTGTGCCTGGAAATTGCTTTAGAATTTTGGGTAGTACTAAAACTTTCATCTGTAAAATGAGTAAACATTAGAGAATAGTCCTTATTCAGGATGCTTTGGTGCACGTTAACTAACCCTTGTGGTGTGTGCTTTGGTGCACGTTAACTAACCCTTGTGGTGTGTCTGTGTGCTTCCTGTGGCACAGGAAGGGGAAGGACCTTTCAGAAGGGAGTCCCACTCAGAACACTTGATGTGAAAAAGCAAAAATTGGCCTACGTGAGGTACCTAAGACGGAAAGGGAAGTATGAGGGTACAAGCCCTGAGCTGTGCTCTTGCAAATAGATTTTATTAGTGCACGGTGTTTATAAGTCACAAATTTCCTCCTGAAATATGTCTACATCAAAGGCAGCCAGCCTGGCATAGTCAGTTTGGTCACCATTTAATGTTCTGCCAGATCCCCTTCTCCTGAAAGGCCGTGTGGTGCTTCCACTTCCCTCAGAAATGACTAATGTGGCAGCAGAGGGATCACACACAGCCCTGCCCACAGACAGCCTTGTCTGCTGGCCAAGTACTTCTATCAGTGTGCAAAAAAATCCAGAAGTGGTGATGAAATCCAAGAAGCCCAGTTCTGATTAGGGTTAATGCTTAATCACCTATTTATGGGAAGGAATTAATTGTGGAGGTCGTTTTACCAGGATTGAAGAGAATCTCTAATTTTCCTAGCTCACTCAAAGCTCTTCTAGTAAGGGAAGAAGTGGGGGCTGGCTGTTCTTTTACGGCCCTTTAGGAAGGGTTTAATGCTTTGCACTTCCTGCAGGTGGTTTCTCTGCCTGGCTTGGGCAGCAGTTTTGGCAGATCCAGGCAGGCACTGAGAGGCAGATCCGAGGCTGTTCAAGATGTGATTACTCAGTCTGGTGACAAGTGGGCACTGCCGAGTAAGCAGAGTGACAAAATGATTTTTTGCTAGCATGCTGCCTGGCATTTCTGACTGCCCAGTGTCCATCCCTCTGCTTTCCAGGTGTATTCCTTGGTGCCAGCTCCTTCACACAGTTGAGTTTCCTGGTGGATCCCTGCTAGCCCGGCCTTCTGCTTGTGCTGGCAGTCGCTGTTGGGTGCTAGGAGGCAGCGGGACTGGCCATGGCCACCTGAGCCTTGTCCTGGCTGCAGTGCTCACAAAGGCTGTGGGTTTTGCTGCTCTGGATCCTCACCTGGCTGCAATAGCAGAGCTCACGTCATTCCCAGGCTTGGAAATCCAAGGAGAGCGGGGCCCTGCTTGTCTGCCCCGTGTCTGCAGTGGCGAAATACTCCAGGGGTGGGAGCTGCCCCGACACCCAGAGCTGGAGCGGTCAGCAGTGACACTTGCAAATTTCCGTGTCCATGTGGATGGCTCTTACCCCGCTGGGTGATACAGAGGAGAGCTTCTTGTCCTCCCCAGCTGTGTTACACACTCACATCATCCGTCATTGTCCATCCTCCCTCCTGTTTCGGCAGGAATTCCTCAGCCAGGAAGGCTGTGCTCCAAGGCACGGCAAATCCCAGCTGCACCGAGTGTGGGCAGAGAACTTCCCCTCGCTGCCCTCGGAGCAAGCCCAGGCTGCCTGCCAGGGGAGCAGGACCTGCTGGCCTGGCTGGAGGTGTCACTCGTGGGTGGCAGTGTGCCGGGACAGCAGCTCAGGGGGGAAATCCTCGCTGCTGTCAGCTGTTCCTCTGGAGAGGAGGAGGCCTGGCAGGGTGGGACCTGGTCGGGGTGGTGGTTACCGGGCCCTGGACACTCTGTGGGGGGACAGAGGAGCAGGGGGGCAGGATGGGACCCGTGGGCAGCAGAGGTGTGAGCTGAGCAGGCTGAGGTGGCTCAGCTGCTGCTGAGCAGTGGGGGAGCTGTGTCCCTCAAGCTGGCTCTGCTCGCAGGGAATTTGCTCCTTGTAAACAGCATAACTTTCTGGATCAGAGAGAGAGATAACTTTTTCCCCCCCCTCTCCTGTTTTTGACCTACAAATTCACCTGCTGCTGTTCCTCTTTCCTCCTCCCTTCTCATCCTGCTTGCTGTCCAGGGCTGTTTGTGACAGATTGCCAGTGGGGACAATCCCTTAATTTGTGACCTTTGGCATTACCTTAGCCCAGTGAAATCCATAAACAGATCTTAAGCTGACCTAGGTGTTTGCTGTTATTCTTTGTGGCTGACCAGCTGGAGTTCATCCTGATGATTTGCAGGTGGATCTGGATCCCAGAGGCAGAGCCTGCCTCTCCCACTGTGCTCACTCCACAGAGCTTGGCGGAGCTGCTGGATCAGCAGAGCTTCAGGAATCCCTCCAGAGGAGGGGCAGGAGAGAGGATGGAGGCTGATTAAATTACTGAACTGAATCCACTTGCGAGGAGTCTTTGACTTGCAGGTAGTTATTAATCTGTAATTGTGTGACAGGTGGGTTCTGTGAATACTTCCAACTTTTAGGTGATCACTGAAAGGTTCCTGGTATGTTTTTGTTACTGGTTTGTTTCTACGGCTACTTGGGAAAGGTTTGCTGCATGGTTATAACATAGAAATAATTAACAAATTATGACTAGTGGATAAGGTGTGTGCTTGTAAACAAATGTTCTCATTCAAGGCAAAACAGAACCAAGAGTCACTGAAGATAAAAATTATTTGGTGTTGCTTCAGAAAATCCCATTTAGTAGTTGTAGTTTGGTTTTGGAAGAGAATATTCTAGAGAAGGAGTGTTGGACATCTTCATCACCAAAACCAGGTTGCAGTGCCATGGGACAGAGTAGGAGGATTTGGTATAGACTCCTCCTGGCAAACAGGCAAACGTGCCCCAAGGAGGGTGGTCTGGACCTAGGTTTGATTAAAGGAGACATCTGGAGCTTGCATCCTTNCAGTGGGGATTCAGCGGGGATCCGTTGGGGATCCGTCGTTAACTAAGCGGGGATTCAGCGGGGATCCAGCGGGGATTCAGCAGGGATCCAGCGGGCATCCAACGGGGGTCNCCTGACTTCACAAAGTCTGAGGATTTTTGTGGAGTCAGCGTTACAGCATGAAACGGCTGGAATGACCTTTGGGGCATTATTAATTTCACTGACCATGGTCGGTGTGAGGTGACACACAGGGAAGCAGAGTGGGGATCCATCGGGGATCTGTTGGGGATCCAGCGGGCATCCAACGGGGGTCCAGCAGGGATCCAGCGGGCATCCAGCGGGGAAGCGCCGGGCGCGGCCGTGCCCAGCGCTGCCATCGGGCACCACCTGGCGGCCACCGGCGGTCACTGCAGCCCGAGCTGCTGCGGCGGGGCCGGGAATTGTCTCGGGATAAAGGGATAAGGGGCAGTGTCCCGGGAGCAGAAATAAAGGGATAAAAGGGCAGTGTCCCGGGAATAAGTACACGGGATAAAGGGAAATTTCCCGGGAGCAGGGATAAAGAATAAAGGGCAGCGTCCCAGGAGCAGGGATAAAGGGCAGTATCCTGGGTCCAAGAGCAGGGACACGGGATGGAGGGCAGTGTCCCGGTGCTGAGAGCAGGGACATCGGATAAAGGGAAGTGTCCCAGTGCTGGCAGCAGGGACCAGGCTCAAGTTCCCTGTGAAGTGCCAGGGCACCAGCCTGCGTTCCACACCTCTGTGCTGTGGGACACGCCAAGTGCAGCTCAGGCCTTTGGCATTTTCAGGTTCTTTAAGTTTGCTCTTTCAGGGGGACAGGGAAGCCCAGACAGCTGTTCAGAAAAGCCATTTTTAAACGCTGGAGTTGGGGCTCACGTTTCAGGCTCTTTGCACTGCCCCAGTTCAGAGCAGTTTGTGGGGGCCACTCGCTGCCCCTGAGCTGCATCTGCCGTGGGGTTTGCTGGGGGCAGAGCAGAGGGGGTGACCTGGGGTTGCCTTTGACGCTTCTCGTTTGGGATGCTCTGGTTTGTAGGAGCATTGCAGGCCAGGCCTTGGGCTCCTGAGGCTGCCACCAGAGCTCCTGGGACCATTTGCTGCCGCACTGCTTCTGACTTTCTGGAAAACCTTCCATCCATGTTTTCTGGATGAGTTTGCCTGCGGAGCTCTGTCTTGCTTTGTTCTGGTGCCTTCACCTAGAGCACTGGCTTTCGTGTGGTGGTTCTTTTTTAATGAGGAATTAAAGAATTGCGGAGATTTCTGATTGGTTGTGGCATTGATGAAAGGGTTAACTGGATGAATTAAGAGAGTCCTGAGGGGAAGCAAGTGGGACAGCCCCTCACTGAGGATAAGTGGGAGGAAATGCTGTTTTTTCCTTTCCCTTTAGGTCAGGCAGGAACAAAGTCAGGAAGGTGAGAGAGGTCAGCAAAGATCCGTGCTTGTTTATTGCTCATAAAAGGGTTTTTCTGGTATTGTTTTCTTTTCCCTTTTTCTGATGCAGACTTGAAGAGTGTCTTTGCTGTTTTGTTTTCTGTCATGTTTTCTCTATGGACAAGATTCAGCCCAAATCTTCCACTATGACCTGAACAGACTCTTACTCATTTCCTGGTAGGACTTGATGACTCGTGGTACACTAAGATTGTGAAGTGGGAAGATTTCAATGGGAAAGGTATCACCTTGGTGATGTCTTTCATTCCAGAAAGTTTGTGAAGTAAAACCAGCAGTTTTATTTCCTACTCTGTCAAACTTGAAACATTTATTAACAAAAAAATAGGAAAGGAGAATAGGTCAGAAAAGATGGTGGTTATTTATTTTTGTCCTAACCCCACCTGAAATATAATGAAAAGAAGTATAGCTACAATTTCTAGCCAAATAAGAGAGTATATCACCATATTTACTCCCACCAGAGCATTTCCCCTGCCTGTGACACATGCCTGGGGGTGAAAACGTAAAATAAATGTATAGAGGTGGATCTGTACCCCAAACTCTGAGCTCCAAAAGCCAGTGAGGCTTTGCAGGCTTTCCACTCCAGTCAGTCCTGGCAGGGTGACAATTCCTGTGTGGGGCAGGTGTCACTGCCAGGCTGGCTGGGCCCGCCCGGCGCTGTTCTAAGCCCTTGTTGCTGAAAGGAGAAAGGGGAAGAACACACTTCTTGAAGAACAAGAGCTCAGAAAGGATTTTTTGGTTTTCCTTTGATAACCAATCCTCCTGTTTTCACTGGGTTTGCTGTTGCGTTCTTCTGTGCAGCGTGTCAGTAGCACTGGACTGCAATAGGATAATAAATCATAGAATTCTTCTTTCTTTCACTGACTGGCGTAAATTTTCCTTGCTAAGGGGACCTTATCTCACCTGCCCTACTTGGGATGTACCACTGTGTGCCAGGTGTTCACATTCAAACAGCTTTTCTCTGCTGTTTTGGTACATAGCAAGGATTCTCATCTCAAGCCATTGTTTCATAAAAAGTTCTAATGGGATGGGAGTAAAAAAACCTTTATTAAATGGCATGAACGTCTGGATCTGAATGTAATAAAATAATAATTTATGATGTATTTTTGGGGATAAGATATTAAAGTGCATATTAATTAAATGAATAATGAAAACCTTTGTGAGGTTCTCTGCTACAAGTTGCAAGTAGCTGTTTAATCAAATTCTTTCTATGGAAAAATGCATTTCATTATAACATAATTAGCACATCTATTGTGTTTTTAATACAACTTGTGCTAAAGTGTGTTGGATCTGGCGTTTGCTCATGGCAATTAGCAGTGAAGGAATTGAACTTTTTTGCTTTATTCCAGGCTTTGTAAATTGTAAGTGCCATATCTGGGGAAAACTGATGTGATTTTTTTTAAGGTGCTAGACCAATCTTAGGAATATATTGGGGTAGTCATCAGCAGTAGCAAAAAGAGATGGTGAGAAGCTGTGCTAGCTAAAGCTGCAAATTTAGGGGTAGTTTTATTTTCTGGCACAGATGTGTTGTGTTGTGTACGTCCTGTCTCAGTCCTGAGGAAGCTGCAGGGTTTCGTGCTCTGGAGTGATGCTGCTGCGTGTCTGCGGGGACAGGCCAGGGAGGGAGGGGTGCCAGGGCTGGGCTGGGCGTGGGTCTCAGCCTCATTTCCTTTTTGGATCCCGTTTACAGACCCCTGGCACTGGGGTTCCTCTGCTTGGGGGCTGTGCTGAGCCGGGGCTGGGGCTCTCTCTTCTCCATCTGAGAGATGGAAAACAGGGCAGGGGCTCAGGGGTGGTTCAAAGTCACCCTGATGCCTGGCTGCTGAAATCCCAAACATCTGCTGGGCTGTGGGATGGATCCTGCAGCACTGCAGAGTTCCCCAGAGGGTTCAACCTTCCCATCTGCTCTGCTGGGGCTCTTCTCTCCCTTCCCCGGGGGCTTTGCCAACAGCTGTGCAAGGAGAGGGGAAAAACTGCTTTTACAGAAAGTTCTTTGGTGAGCTGAGGCTTAGTCTGAGTTCACTTAGAGTGTTTTCATGGTTGAGGTCACAGTGGCACAAAGCCTGGTATTGTCTTCTGAGTGGAACTTGTTAATGCACAGGAAATCCAAACTTGAGACTGGCTTTTATGTAGTAAAAAACAAAATAATACAGTACAGGAATAAAAAAGAAATTGTCCAGTGCAAACATCATATACATTGGAAACGGATACAGTGTTCCTTAAAATAACTTTAAAAAATCAGGCTTAAAAACAGCAATTCCAGATAATACAATCTGGCTGATACCTACCAAAGTACTTGACTTACTGCACTAAATAATTTCGTAACTAACATTACCTGCTGATAGCCAATACCACAGGTACTGACAAAATCCTACAACTGTAAGTATTATTAGTTAGCATTCTTTATAATACACAAACATGTGGAACCCCTGTAGCACATACTGCTGGCTGGATTAAGCAAAAGATAATGAACACATGCAAAATAAAACCAAGGCTGTCATCCCAAAATGTACTTTCTAAAATTAAAGGATGGGATCCAAAGCTGATTTGACCGATGGGCAGAATTCTCCTCAGTTTTCCTTTAGTTCTTATTTGAAAATTTGAGTGATTACATTGTTGATGTTGCATTAGTGTCCAGCCAAGGATTGCACTGGACAACTTTTTACAGCAGCGAGGAGTAATGTGAGACCATTATTGTGCATTGCTATTTCCTGCCAAGAAAACATTTTGGGGGAACGGAGTGTGAATTAGAGGTGATGTGAACAAGTAAAAAGCAAATCTGTGAGGTTCCACCATACTGGTTTAAGAAAAAAAGAAAAAAAAAAGATTTAGTATTATTTGGTTAGCTACCAGATTTAAATAATCACATCAACTAAACTAATACATACAGCTCCAGCACAGATCCTGCACAGTGGAGGATCTGTGTAGTAGGGCTCTGTTCCTGTTGGAGGCAACAGGACTGCACTGCTGGAAGCCAGAGACCGGCCATGGTCCTAAGGGACCCACTTTTCCTAAAATGTATTTGGCCGGGTAACTTCCCACGTGTGTAGTTTCATTCTGGTCATTCTGGGGCTCTTCACCAGGTGGGAAACAGAACACAGTCCCTTAGCAGGAACACAGTGGCTGCACCTCCAAACCTGCCTTACATTTGTGGTGCTTTTATGTAGCTGAGTGTGAGGGTGTGTAGCATTCTGGTTTGGGAGTCCACAGTATTTTCCTAGGTGGAAAATACTCCTTTTGCAGTACCTGCTAAGAAAAAAAGCACAACAGTTTCACAGTAATGAGGCCCTTCATTGTTTTGTCCCTGAAAAAATGCTATTGCTTTAATAATGCTGAATAAACCCCCTATTCAACCTCTTTAGAAATCTAGAGAGACCTATGTTTCCATCTAGAGAGATTTACAGTGTTGGAGTCTTAACATTCCCCTGATCTCCACATTTCCTGCCCTGCAGGATATGTTCCATTGAGTAACACTAAGATCCTATTTACAGAGAGAAAAAACAATTTTGCTGCTAGCTAGAGCAAATTCTAGCCTGCCAGAAATGTGCCTGAAATCATCATCAGGCTGTTAAAAATGATAGATGAAACCAGATTGTGTGTCTAAAAATCCTGTCTAATTTTATCTTGAGTAACTCATAGATGTAGAAGGCTATAAAGCAAAAATAATTAATAGAATGGAAAGAAGGAAAAAATCATGCTTCTTTTCGAAAGTGATGGAATTATTTCTAATATTAAGTGATAGACCATATGTTCCTCCTCTCCTCAACTGGGTAAGCATAAGTATGGAATATCAATAAAGATGTTGCAAGAGGGGCAGGCAAAGCAGCCAGCTGGAGATCCAGGGGGGGTTAAAACATCCGTTCCCAATGCCACTCTCCCAGCGGAGGGTGACCTTGGATCATGTGGATGGAAACAGCACAGGAGGAGAGGAATGAGGGAGAAACCGGGGGCAGAACCAGGAGAAGTGGGGAAGATGGGGAAAGGAAGTGTGTCCTGGAAGACTTGAGCAGGTCCATGAGCAGCAATTTTGGGGAAAAAAATGAATGTTAGCAAGGACAGTAGTGCTGGGGAAAGTTAATACAGGTGATCTCTGTGTGTGTTTTTAACCCTACTGCAGGTTTTTCCCATGCCTGTTTGAAATCCTACTACAGCCTGAGGGAAGAGCTGTGAGTTCCTCTTTGGCCACTGGCAGTCTCTTGGGGTCTATCTGTAGCGGGAGGGAGAAAATTCATGGCTAGTTTGAACTTAATACACAAAATCTTCATTTGGTTCTGATCCGTACAGCTCAGCTAGCATCTTGAACCGGGGTCCCCAGTCATTGAGAAAGTCATAATCAATGTCTGAGTCTGAGGAGCCCGAGCCCAGAGAGCTGAGGGACTCCGCGATGGACTCGGCGCCTTCGTAGCCGTAGATGTGCAGTGTGTCGTAGGGCAGCAAATCCCTGTCGTTGTCGGCCTCATCCTTCTTCACCTCGATCATCATCTCCATCCCCCCAGCTCCAGGGGTGACGTTTCCAGGAGGCTTCTGCACCTGGGCGTACGGAGAGGGAGCGGCTTCCGCCTTCAGGCCGTTCTTGCGGACGGAGTTGAGCACGGACACATCGTAGCTGGTGGTGTCCATCTCACCACCTCCCTCCTCGTCGTAGGTGACCAGCTGCTCGTGGATCTCTGCCACGTTCCTCCTGAGGCCGCTCAGATCCTTCTTGTGCCTCTTTCTTAGCAGGATCAGCAATGCAATTACTGCAAAGGAAACTTAGATGAGCGTGTGTGAATAGAGAAGTCAGACACTAAAACAAATTGAATTTAAAATATGTAACACAGTCTGAAGTTTGTTTTTTTTTTCTGGAGTGTTTTTTTAACACATATTTATTTAAAAAATAGTTGAAATTTCTATTTAACTAGGATTAGTTGAAGGAGTTCAGTCTGGACAGGAATTGTCCACCTGACTCTTGAGCTGGAATCACGAGTACAAGTGCGTGGTGTCACAAGGTCATTGAATCAACTGCTGCCTTGAACTGTGATGCCAAGCATCAGATGTTACTTATGTGGTACTTGCAAAGCAGGCCAGTTCTAAGGCAAGAAAAAAGTGCTGAGCCCTCTCTGATAGATTTCAAATACAGCAAACAGCCTGCTGATTTGTTACAGATGTATTTATGTTCACTGTACTGCTTAAAGGGCTTCCAGACCAGTTCTGCCATAGGAAACAGGAATCCTGTTGTTATTGCCCCAGCCCAAATTTCCAGTTTTGTAGCTGTGTATGAGGCTGGTACCAGTAAATCAAGTGTATTATGCATGTCTGCAATAACCTCTCCAGTGACCCAGCCTGTCCAGAGGAGTGAGCAGCTTTGCAGCTGAAGCCATGCTAACAGGCCGGAGAGGAAGAGCACGTGAGGTGAATCAAATAGGTACAGCATTTCTGGCTTCGTGACCATTTCATAGCCACAAAGCTTTTGTAGATCTCAGCTAAAGAAAGAACAAAACAATCCTCACATTGTAGTGCAGAGAACATTCCAAAAGTCAGATACTCACCAATGATTGTGAAGATGCAGATAAAAATTGCCACCAGCGCTTGTATGCTGACGCCGACCTGCTTTGCTCTCTCCTCACAGAAAGTGAAATTGCCTTTCTCGTTGCACTTGCAGACACTGATGACAAGAGTGTTCGTGCTGGTGAGGTCAGGGTCGCCGTTGTCTGAGATGAGGACAGGCAGGTAGTGGAATTTGGCAAGTTCCCGATTAAACTGCCCGTATTTGACAGTGATGTTAGCGGTGTTATCTGGAAGAAGTAACGACACCTCATTAAGTGATAATCTCTACCAGAGTTTCCTCACAGATTTCCCGTCAGCTGGTGCCTCTTCCTCTCAGACAGTGCCAGCCTTTTGGGAACCCAATGAAACTTTGGTGGCAACAAACACCTTTTTTTTTCAGTACGTTAAGCCTTTAAAAATAAAGAGTTAGCTCAGCTAGACCAATCACAGGTCAGTGCTACAGCTTTTCTTCCCTGAGTCCCAGGGTCCCACTTTGAGCAGCTGAGGAAAGGCATTGCAGGGATACACTACCATAGTTCTCAACCAGGGAGAAGTTGCTATCTTCTGTGGCCAGTAGGTATCTGAAGAAACCTCTGGGTGATGTCTCATCCTTGTCAACAGCTGAAATCCTGACGATCACCTACAAGGATGGAAGAGGTCACAGTTTTCAGTACACATTGCCTCCAGTGATAAAACGTGGAGTATTTGAGCTGGGCTCTGTGTCCTGTGTAACTCTTCAGTAAAGGGCAGGACACAGATATCTCAGGATGCTCCTCTTCAAGTCTTTTCAAGGAAAGTGCTTTCTTTGTGGGTCTTTAAAAAGACCAGTTTCGCCCCTTCAAATTTTGTGTAATGAAAGCATGAAAAAGACCTCATGCTCAAAGACATGTGGCTTGTTGAAATGTCTAAGATGGTGTCTTCTCAAGTGCTCAACCTACTCTGAGGTGTGTTTGTCATTCTTGGAATGGCATTGAGAGTGCCATGCCTGAAGGATATGCTTGGGTTTTGAAATCCTCAACCTGATACAGGTTAGATGTATAAAATATAAAAAATGTGTCTGATTATGTCCCAAAGGTATTTTAAAAATTAAACTAAAGGTGAAATTAACACCTTGTGTGTTCTGTCAGAGAGTCTAGACAGTGACAAAGTGTCCTGGTTCCAGCCAGGAAAGAGTTAATTTTTTTTCAGTACCTGGGAGGGGGCACAGAGGTTATTCTAGACCACCTCATGTCATTGCGGGGAGGGGCAAGGGACTCTTCCTGGGAGAGGTGGTTCCTTCTGTTCGAGCAAGTGTGGTGGAGGGAGTGGTGGGATAATGCTGGTGCTGAGCCAGAGGGAGCACTTTGGGTGGCGTGGCTGCTCCACACTCTCTCTATTTTTTTCTATTTTTTTTCTTTTTGTTATTTGTATTGTTGCTATTACTGTTCATTTTCTTATCTCATTCCTGTTTCCAGTAAATTGTTCTTATCTCAGCCCATGATCTTTACCTTTTGTGCCTCCAGTTCTCCTCTCCATCCTGCTGCAGTGGAAAAGGAGGGGAGCGAGTGGTGTGTGGTTTGGAGTTGCAGTGGCAACACTAAATTGGGGAGTACCATTCCTAAACCACAACACAAAGTGTCTTAATTAAACAAATATTACAGTATGGGCTGAACACTTGTGTCTGAGGCCAAACAGGTGCATCCAAAATACCAACACTCTTTGTGCCAAGTACTAACACAATTTGTGTGTGCAGATCTGTGCACTCTATGACCACAAAATAATGTTCCATGCAGCAACGTTTCTCTTACTAGCTTGAAATGCTTTCCCTCTTAGTATCCCATATGAGCATTTGTGCGATAGAACTGAGTTGCTGATTTTTGCTGTGCAAAGCTTGACTGTCCTTCATGGCTCAACTGTTAATACACAGATGTGAGAGCCTGGGGGGAGAGGAGCAGTGCAGCCCATGTGTGCAAGCAGATAAAAGTCAACATTCCAACAGGGCAGTGTCCTTAAGAGATATTCCTGACTGCTGATGTTTTGGAAATCAGTGAAATGATCAGGTGTTTTGGCATGAAAACTGAGACTCACTTTTATTAAAAGACACCTTTCACCTGAGCTTACAAGTAGTAATTCAGGTTTCAGGGAAAAAATCTCCCTGTCTCACCTTTCCTGGTGCGGCATTTTCACACACTCGGGGTTCCTCAGGAGAAACAAGTTCTGGAGCATTATCATTTACATCATCAACTATTACGTGAACGTGGGCATGTGACTCTCTGTCGGAGAGACGGCCTGGAATGACAGCAAGGGTACAAGTCTCACAAGTCTGGAGTCCCAGTGCCAGCTGAACTCCCCTTCCCACACTTTGTGCCCATTTCTGTGCCTCCCACATGATGAAGAATTCCTAGCTCCATCATAATTTAAACTTTTCCTCTGAAATTTTGATATTTTCCTAAAATCTCTCCTAATGGTTAAATCATCAAGGATCTTTGAGGAATAAAATGACAGTAGCTTATGGCTTCCTGATTCTTCCCACTGCATGGCGATGGATTGAGCATCGTTCTCTGGCACTAAAGCAACGTGGACAGAACAGGCCATGTCTGTATTATTAAATGTCAAACCAAGTGGGGACTGGCCTGCCCCACTCCCTGGAGCTGAGCAAAGCCAGGGGTCAAATCTTAAAAGGATCTTTGACCTATTTGTAGGGATCTGTTTGATTTGGAGATGATTATGCAAACCTTGAAGCACCCCTTCATTCCTAGCTCAGGAGGAACAGCCTGTCAGGCTGTGCCTTTCATTTTTGAAAAGCTGCAGCCCCGCTGGGTTTATGTCAAGCTGAGAAATGGGTAGCACTTACCATCTTCAAGGATCTCCACAGCTGCTACAGTGATGTTGTATGAGGAGCTGAATTCTCTGTCCAGAGGCTTGGGAAGTTGAATAACTCCATTATTGGATACCCTGACGTAGTCTCCATTAGGACTAGCTCTACGCTGAATATATCTGGTTTTTGTTTAAAACAAGATATGTCAATGCAAGGTTGATAATGCTGTGTTTCACTTCATTTCTTCTCAGAGGAAGGTCAGAGAGTTCTTGTGTGACAAATTACATCAATATCTTGACCAGGAGGGCTGAGAAGATTTCCCTAAAACTATGTGAGCTGTGAGAGTGAAATACATCTGTTGGAAGAGTTTCCAGATTATTGTACTTTGCTCTTTCAGAAGTCTATTTTCTTCTCTAAGCACATGCTTGAGAGAGCTCTTACAATAAAAAATATAACAATAAAATATAACCATGTAAAAATATTCAGGATTATATTCTTTTCCCTAAGTATGAAAATGTTTTATCAGTAAGTCCATGTATAATTACATGGGTAAATGTAATTTATGTTCAGCTTTTGATGAGCATTTATGTCCATGGCTGCAGTGCTGGAAAAATCAAACTGGATTTTTTTGTTTTGTTTGGCATGCAGATTCTGAAAAACAGGGCCAAGTCTTGGTTCTTTGTCAAATTCTTGGCATCATTAATGAATTCTGCACTTTTAAATAGAATTGCTGAAGCTGGTGTTGTCTTACCTGATTTTCCGTTTAGCTGCGTCGGGGTCCTCCGCATGAACTGAACCAAGTGTTTTTACTTCTGCGTGATTTTCTCTCACTTTAAATTCATATGGGAGTTTAGTGAAGACAGGAGGCTCATCCACGTCGGTGACTTCGATGGTGACCGTGGAGATGCTCCGGGGGTTGCCGGGTTTGAAATGGCGAAGGTTAACGGTGGGGTCTGTTGCTTCAATGCCAAACCTGTATTCTGCTACCGTTTCGAAGTCCAGGGGCTAAAAATAAAGACAGTTACAGATATTCTTCCATTGGTGATGTCTAAGCAAACTTTCCATTGGCTCTCTGTACAGATTTAAATCTGTGCTCTATTTCATGTTTGGCAGTGTTACCAAATAGCATCTTGGCTAGGCCCAGGGAGGAGCGTTTCCCAGCTGAACTTCTCTGTCGTAGCGTGGCTCAAACTACCTCTGGTGTGGAACAGATTCATCCAGTAGTTTAAGTTCAGCAAGTAACTCTTGGGTTAAATAGTTTTCTTTTTATAATGCTGTAACTACCAAAACTTGGTTAGCTCCTGTCCCCCAAAGGCTGGGGAAGAGATTCTCTTCCTGGCTAAGCTTTGTGTTCTGAAGGCATTCAAGGCAGATTGCAGGTCTGCACTGACTGACAGCTGGGGCATTTAGTGATAAATGACATCCTCTTCCCTGTTCTTCCCCTTGCCTGAGATTATAAAAGGAATAACACAATGGCAGGAAGGCCAGGAGCTAGGGCAGTAAGAAATGCTCCTTTCAAAGTTTCCTTTGTTCTGCCACCTGAGATTCTAAAAGCACTGAGATACACAGCAGTCATGGTGGCTCTTGTTTTTCTCTTTGAGTAGACATTGCAAGGGGAAGTGATGTGACTTATCCAGCAGCTGACATTTTATCTCACATGGCTGCATATTTAAAATTATGACGTGTGCATGGCCAAAATCACATTGTGAAACAGAGTGGTGAACTTTGCCCACTACATGTTGAAGCAAGAGCGGGTTCCAAATCACTCAGGGAGTGTGTGTGGGGTCTGTGACTGCTCCTCCTCTGGGCAGGCACTGCATTCCCCAGCTCCTGGGAAGAGCAGGGGAAGAGCTGCACCAGGTAAAGGAAAGCTGCTCATCCCCAGTGTGACCACAGCCAAGGATTTTACTGCCAGTCTTGAAATACTTGGTACTGTTTTTCCTGAAAGTTTTCTCTTCTTAATGACATTTCTAGTCTTAGCAGTTACAGAGAGACATTTGGAAGGGAAAAACACATTCCTGTCAATCTGAGGATTACAGGAGCTGATTTATAGTCCTCTCTCCTCTTTTTTTTTTTAACAGCAAATCAATGAAATCAATGAAGTCTTGGTTTGGCAATGCTCTGCAGCAGTCCCTTGGTGCAAATCAAGTGGGTTTGAGAATTTAAAAAAAACCAGTGAATAAACCTAATAAAGGCTTTGGAGAGTCTTAAAGACTTATAAGAAATTAGTGGGGAAGCTCTGAAAACACCCTGAGGAGGGTAAGGGAGCTGTGGCTCAGACTGGAGCATTTGCCAAACTGCAAAGAGACTTTTAGAAAAGAGGTTGGGTGGACTCGTTCACATTTTCTGCTTTGGTTTCATGTGGGCTGCAGAAGGGAAGGATTCTTTGACTTGGCCAGTGGGTTTAACTCTTAAATCACTGCCTCTTTGAAGCATCCAACCTCTTGAACTTGAGAGCAGCCCAAAATGTGTAACCTGAGTATCTGACCCAGCCCCCACTGCACTCTGCAGTAATTCTGGAGTTTTTCAGGTCTAGAGGCTGAAAAGGACTAGAAATCACCAGCTCCTCTTCTCCCAGAGCTTGGAGAGCTGGTGTTCAGGATCAATATATTTCATGCTGACTTTCATGCGTTTCCATTTTTCCCTGTTGCTAGTCCTAAACCAAAACCACCACGTTACACATGGAAAATAATCACAACAATCCACAATAATCATCTTTGTTACAGGGAAAAGTACCTTCTTTGGCCTAATGATTCCTTCATTTGTGTATGGGTTTGCTACAATGTCAAAGGTGTCCCTGAACTCTCCTTGGATAAAGCTGTATCTTGTATTTCTGTGTTGTGGTTCATCAATATCTTCTACTTTGACTCTGCCAACTTCTCCTCCTACTGAAATGTTTTCAGGAACTTTAAAGTGAAATGATGCTGTTAAAAAAAAGAAAAAGACATAAGGAGTGTGTACATGGAAGTTAGAACTTAGTTAAAAATGTTCTTACTTGATAGATGCACAGAAACATATTTCACTGAGAATTTAGCATTGTGTATCTCTAAGACATATAAAAGTATAAATAATACCCCAAATTGTCAAGATCTTTAGCAACGTGATGAAATTAATACTGATTTTTGTTTTCTGCTCTAGGTGTGCACCTCCCAGGAAAAGCGGCTCTGGCTGAAACACTGAAGAATCTGAATATGTAAAGTTCTTTCGTCCGTTTTTAAGAAGAGTTGAGTTGTGCTGGACTGTGACCTAAACTCGTTGTGGTTGTGTCAGCCCTTGGTTTCCAAGAGGTTCAGAGCCCGTGTGACACTCACGGTGTTTGAACACTGGGAAGTTGTCGTTGATGTCGGACAGAGTGATGATCACTGTGGCTGTGCTGGAATCCCCAGAAAACCCTGGAGCATCTTTGGCTTGAACAACAATCTCGTATGTGGATTTCGTCTCTCTGTCTAAATTAGGCTCTTTTGTATAAATCACACCTGTAAAAAATAACATTGAATACAATTAGATTTTGCAGCACATCCAAGATCTCTTCAATTTTGACAGCAAATTTTTATCTTATGCCACACATTAAGCTTCAAGTAGCAATTTTAGTGGTATTTTTCAAGGAATGTTAGAAATCTCTCTGCATGATGGAATATTTAGGAGAGTTTGTGTAGAATATTCCTTCTAACAGATCTTTAACCTCTTTACCTGCATTCTTTGCTCTAGGAGACTAGTGTGGTTACAAGAGATACTGACACTGGTTTTAAAGCTGGGCAAAATTTAATCTAGAAAGTTCAGGGAAGCAAATGATTATTGATTATCGAATGCTGCTTCAGAATTTGTGTATTCCCATTTCCTGTTTGGTCACAGGCACAGTATCTATGCTGAACTGAAAACATGAACTCATCTTAGCTCCTGGTCAGTCTTTCCATAAGTGGGAAAAAATGACCTTTTATCTTCTCATTTTGTTCATGGCAGCTGATATCCTGATTTTATTAGTTAATTTCCAGATGTGGACAGTGGCATTGTGGAGTGTGAATGAAAAACCTTTCTAAATCACGTTTAAGATTATATTTTTAAATTATTATTCCTCTTTTCCAGAATGAAAAAGGCTTAAAACTGTGTTTTCTTCAAAGGGTAGGGTAAGGACAAAGTGTAAGGACATTTGTGTGTCTGACTTACCGGAGTCATCAATGGTGAAATATTCTCCTCCTGTAGTGACTTCGTAGGTCACCGTGGCATGACCTGACACCGTTGGGTCATCAGCATCCACAGCTGTCACTTTGGTGACTGAGGTTCCTAGAAAAGGATTTTCAAGCAGGATATTTAGTATAAATTCTGCTTTTTAACCCCAGCCACGAAGGGAGATGAGTGAGGGGGGACATACCTACTGGTGACATTTCTGGGACAGACCCATTGAACACCTTTTGGACAAACACAGGGGCGTTGTCATTGATATCATACACCTTGATGATGAATTTGGAAGGGCGTTCCAGTGACCTGTTGTTTGTTCTGTCAATAATGAGGGCTGTCAGCTCATACTCTGCCTTCTTCTCCCTGTCGAGCCTCTCGAAGGCATAGACGTCCCCACTGGTCTCCTCCACCTTGAAAATGGTGTTGGCATATTCACCCTCTATGATGTACTTGGCGTTGTTGTTCCTTACACTGGATGTGATCTGGAAGGAAAGTGTAATTCAGAGAGATAAGGGTGGGGTTTGGCAGCTGGATGCAGCAGTTCCTCCCAGAGGATTCACACAGTCAGGAATTCTTCATCCCATTGGGAACCAGAGCAGCCCTCAGGACTTTTGCTGTCAGCTGGGGCATCACTGAACAGCACCACAGCAGCATCTGGGGTTAGAGGATGACACATCCACACTGAAACTTCCTGGCTTATATAGCAAAAAGCCTTTTTAAAATAATATCTCATATTTCCTAAAGATATAAATTGTTCATGCAGTCAACACTTAGAAATAATTAACTTCATTATGTCTGAAATAATAAGAGCCACTGTTCAGTTTGAGTTCCTCTTGTTCGCAGCTTTCTGAACCTACCAGGGGTTTTTGCTCAGTTCCACAGGATTACAGGAGCAAATCTGTATTCACAGCTCCCGAACTTATTCAGCATTAGCCTCTATTCCTTGGCATTTAGCAGAATTCCTGCCACAGCTCAGTCACATGCAATCTTTTAATAGGCAGTCTTCAGGCTCATGCTATGACAGGAAGGTTAAATTTCCACTCCATAGATTTTAAAATTTAAGGTTATATGCAATGAAAAAAGGATGGGATAAGAGGAATGAACAATAATCAGTTTTAAAATATAATTTAATCCAATTCTAAATGCTTTTGCACACTACTTAATCTGCAGATAATGTGATGATGCTTCCCTTTCTATACCCTTACACATACAGGGACACTGATAGAAGGTTTAAACCACAATTTTCCATTCATTGTATCAGCATTCTTATTTCAGCCAGCTAATTATCAAGGATCGCTGGGTTTTACCAAGTGTTTCTAGCCTTTTGTTACTGATGTTATCATAAGTGTCACCTGTTGGGTATTCAGGATTTGATTTATCCTCTAGTTGTTGTTTACTGTTGAGCATTGTTATGATTTCGGTTTTCTCTTTAGAAATGTGCCATTAATATTTCCACCCCTCGTTCCTTAACCATGCTTCTGGCTGCTGGGGCTGCTGGAGAGCAGTTCACAGCTCCGGAGGTGTCACACGAGAAATAACCTCACCCCTGTCTCAACGATGCGATAGTCTGTGCCTTCTTTCTCAATTTTTATGTACCTATTCATTGTAAAAAGTATAAACTTCTCAGAATGCCTTTTCTGGTGCTGAGGACGAGCACACAAAGGAAAGCACCAAGGTGGTGCAAGATAAAATCCAAATGTGTCAGCACGTTCCTGCAGCTGTCACTCAGCTCTGCCACACTGCTGCCAGGGCCTTTCTTTAAAGGGTTTCTCAAGGGCTCAGTGCTATAGATGCGCTGAGCAGCCACTGCAGGAGCAATCAGGAGACTGTTGAAACACCCCAGAGCCGTACAAAGGGAATTACTCTTATTTAGGACAGCTCCAGGAATAGAAGCTGCTCCTCAATCTGGGGCTGAATTGGTCTGAAATGAAACAGAGATGCCCCGTGGTAGCTGAGAGGACCCTGTGGCCTCTTTGCTTTCTCTGTGGTGCTTTCTGGCAGCCAAGAGCAGCCAGCAAGGCCTGTCTGACTTTGCTGAGACAGCCCTGACAGATGTGAGTGTTGTACGGGGCAGGAAAACGTGCAGCTGCATTAATCTGCGAAGCATCACCGTGCATCACTTTGAAAGACTAGATTGGGACAACTTTGCCTGGGCGATATGCAGTTAATAATAGGCTTTTATGAGCACTGCCCTGAAGAAAATGAATTTGCAAGCAGGTCAGTGCTCGTTAGTATTTTTGAAAATGATTTGCTTTCGCTTTGTACAATAGTTTTGATTGTGTAACAGTATTTCGAAACATAACACTCGTGTTTCAAGTCCAAGCTGAGAGATGTAACCATGTGTTTTTTAATACATATGTTTTATTTGCTGATCTCTGAGGTTTGTGAAAGAATCTCGTGCTGCCAGAAAAATACTGACATGCATCGGGCATCAGACTTCCTTCCTTACTGTGCAGGTAATGTGGCTGTTCCTGCATTGTGCGATCGCCAGACCTGCCATTCCCTAAAATTTATTTGTATTCTTCAAAGGAATTAAAATCCCTTTGATACTGTTCTTCGTTTACTCTTTGCCCACATTTTGAAGATTTTAACATGTTAATATGTAGGTATTAAGTCCCATTTCTATTTCCTTTTCATCCCTCCTGCCTAGACTGCAAACAAATAATGCTTTTCAAGATCCTCATTCGCTATTTTTGGTCATTCTTTGCTCACAGGCTGCTGCTTACCTTGCCAACGTGGTGTGGCAAAGGTGTATCAATCTCTTCCTTGATGTGCATTTGGTTCCATATCCAGTCTCTCTTCTGGCGCTTGTGGCTGACATCGTTTGAACAAAGGTTTTGGGTTGATTTCTGACTCCCTCTGTCAGCAAATGCTGGAGCCAAGAACAATGAGAAAAGTAGAATAAGGTGGCTCATCTTCTTCAGTAGCCTGGAAAGTAAGATAGAAATGCAAAAATATAAATAACAAGAGAATCAGATTAAGCAGAGGGAGCACATGTAGAAGTGAAAATGGACATTTCTTCTGTAGGGAAGTTTGTTTCTCTTCATTTGCCTCAGCATCAAAATTTGAAGGCTTCTTACTTCTATGAAACATTTTTAGCTGGATGACAACTGTAAAAACCAACAAAAAGTATTTCAATTAAATAAAAAGTGAGTTTTGAATGCTGGTATGAAGGCCAGCATCCCCCTGGGTGACTGTCATTGCTCTGAGGGGCAGATTGAGAGCTGAGGTCCCTGTTGTGCACAGGGACAGGGCAGCCCCTGGCACCACGGCTGAGCTTGAGTTAACTCCACTTGAAATAAAATGTTCAGGCTTGACAAACCCAAATGCAGTGTTTTGACATGCCCTGACACAAAATACGCTGTAGTCAATATCTTCATATGGAAAATATTGATTTAGAATAAAATCTGATGGGTTTTTTTTGGTGGAAAAAGTGATTCACGTGAATTTTTCAATCAATTCCAAGTACAATACAGCAAATTATCTTTCCTTAAGAGCTCATCTATTGATTCAACTCCTTGTCTTCTGAAACTTTTGGAGACTCACATAAATTCCTTTATCCCTTATTCTCAGACTTTAACGTCTGCGAAATGATAATTTGTGAAATGATTTTCAGGTGAAACTGTATTTTTGCATCCTGTATTAATATTAGCAAACTTTAGGCCTGACTTTCATATCAGGGGAGTTATTTTAATGTATCAAAGCTGATTAATTTTATTCCTAATTTTCCCGTTCCCAATATAAAGGATTGTCAGGGAACTTTAACACTCAAGTAATCAGACTTTAAATTGCAAATAAATGACTTTCCATTAGCTTTTAGGAGCTGTCAGCATGCACATCAAAAATAAACCCATTAATTGTGATGAGAAGTTGACATCACACAGGTTGCTAGATGCGAGATTAAATTAATATTTTCATCAGGAAGGTGCTGAGACACTTCCAAAATTACTTTTTGGTAACCATGCAATCAGTGTTGTCCTGTGGTGCAGCATCATTGTCAGTAAAAAATATTTTATTTACCATGAAATGTTGCTTTCCTGTACTGTTCTCTCTCCCACATTGTTGTACATAAACCGAGGAACATTCCTCCTTTGTGGCTGTGTAGGAAGTGACCGAATAAGGTGGCTTTGAAGTTGCTTTTTAATAGATAAGCTGTGTTTGATACAGTTTTCTGGATTGAAGCAAAGCTTTTTGATTTAGCTAGTTTTTCCTATTCTATGCACTTAGCTTGACTCTGAATATTTTTAGAAAAATGAGTATGATTTAGTTGTTTTTCTATGCTTTATTTGTGATGATGAATGTTTTACGACTGGAAACTGGAAGGCAGTGATATGATTCTGTTGTGAATGCATAAGTCTGACTACTTTTATCCATAAAACTACAAAACATGATAACCAACGAAAGCCAGTTGGACAATGCCAACCAGCACAGGCTGTGGTTCTGCCAAAGAACAGACCGGAGTGTTTAAAGTCCTTTTCTCTTGTTGCTGTGGTGAGTGGAGCTCTCCTGTAGTGCTGAGCTGCTGCTTGGAAGTTTTAAACAGAAAGTGCTGACTGATATTTGTGCATTCAGATATATGTGCATTTCAGCTTTACCCAGCCCTTTCGCTCAGCACGTCCATCTTTGTGTTTGTAGATGTTAAGGAGGTTTCAAAACCTTTAACTCCTCACTGATGGATTCCTTGTTAATATTTGTCCAACCTCCCTGGTAAGTGAAGGGTTCCTTTGGCAGTAGTTTGGAGGACCTTGGCTGCCCTCTGGCACTGCAGGTCAAACATAGACTGAGGTAGGAGAGCCTCTTGCAAAAACTGATTTCTGCTTCACCTTTGGCATCTTTTAACCTGCTCATTTTGGGAAAATGACAGCGCACACTGGAGCTTCCTCTTCTTCAGGGACATGGGAGGTGCCTTGCCCCGTAGGACAGGCTGACCCTGGAGACACTTCGTCCATGGCAGCATGCTCGTTTGCCATGTGGCAGCTGGCAGTCTTTGCTGTTGAACCTGTCCCTGAATCGCTCACAGCGTTTAGGAACGCCCTTCCCTGGCAGTGCACACGGGGCAGGGCCCTGCAGAGCAGCGGCGGGGTAAGGGCTCTGTCCCGGTGGGAAGGCCGCGTTCCGGGGGTGCCGCGTTCTGGGCATGCCAGCTCTTGGCAAGCTGTACTAAATGGTCTCTCTTTACTGGCCATGGCAGTTCTCCTTCCCAGCAGTTCTCACTTGAAGTGCCAGAGGCAGCAGCAGAAGGGGACATTCCCATGCTGTGATAAATACATATCGTAATATTGGCTTTCCGCAAAAATTAAAGTGGATGCTATATGTATAAGGTTAAAGTAGCTTTGCTATAAAGATATAGCTTTTGTAAATGCCTTTATTTCTGCAGTAAAATAGCTGATATAGTTATGCTTGTGGTAATTGAACTGTCTGCTTGGTTGGATAACATCCAGTGAACGTATAATGAAGACCCCTGCTACTGACTTGTCCACTATCAGCAACTACCATCTGCAGACACCACGGACCAAAGCCCAAACTGGAGGTGATAATAAAAACTGACTAAAACCACAGCCAAGCAATACTCATGCTCTAAAAAGGCAGACCCGAGGAGGAGCTGTGCTGAACAGTTCCTAGAATATGTAAACTAGTTTGCAGAAAAGTTTGAATATGTACAATTGTTTATGAATATGCATTAGGCTGATGCAATAGTGAAGGTATGTAAAGGTGTCTCCCCAACAGCAGGTGTGCTCTTGGCTGAGTGCCAAGGGTACCCAGCGCTGTCAATTTTGCTTTATTGTTTTTGTCCCTTATTGTCTCTTTATTAAAACTTTTAAATCCTTACAGGAGAGTGAACCTCGTTTTTCACAACTGGGGACTCGTCCGGGATTAACACCTCGCCTCCAAGACCCTGGGAGATCCTGAGTGGGGGAGGCGCGCCCTGCTGAGTTTGGCTGCCCGCTCCGTTTCTTCTGGTGTGAATTGGCCGTTGCAGGTTGACACCCTGTGAACAAGAAAGGGACAAATAAAGCAAAAGAAAGGAGAAAAGGAAAAAGCTCCCTAAGAAACTATGGTAAACTGGCCCATAATATTTCGTGCACGAAGACTCGGACAAGAAAAAGGACTGTAAGCATTGCCAGGGGGGCAGGGTACGGGGGACTGACTGGTGTGTGAATGAGATGCGGGCTGGCTATTCCAGACCTGTGAAGCAAGTGTGGAGTTCTTCTATCCACATTTCCGTTTATCCCGCGAGGGATATGGCTGGTGAAGGAACAAAGCGAAAGACGAAGAGCGAGTGATTCCCTGGGGTAATTGGGACTGGGTCCCAGGGAGGGAGTTGGACCCTCAGGAAAGGGAGCGAAGGATTTCCTAGGCATTCCAGCAGGAAATTGAGAACAAGAGTGAGGGGTCCCCAGTTCTTAAAAGTTTTGTCAGATTGAGGATTGTATATCCGAGAGCATCTGGAGTTTTGTCAGATTGAGGATTATATATCCAAGAGCTTCTGGAATTTTGTCAGATTGAGGATTGCATATCCAAGAGCATCTGGGGTTGGCCAACAACATTCAGAACTTTATTAATGAACAAGTGATTTGAAAATAAAGGTACCTTATTATTGTGTTGTTTTGTTAAAGGAATGAGTGAGAATGAGTGAGACATATAATAAACATAAAGTGTGTGAGTATGAATGAATGAGAGTATATATATATTACAAATTGTTGTTTTAGAGTCCAGCCTTGTTGTCTGGAGGGAGGTGGACTAAAGTGGTAGGATTTCCTGTGCTGTGAGGGGTGGGTGGTGTTTAAGCTGTTAGAAGAGTGGGTTAGAAGAAAGAAACAAGGGGCCAGGGACGAACAGATAAAATCCTGGGAAGATGGGACAAAGAACCAGTAAACCGGGTTCAAGGGAAAAAGGGAGTAAAAAGGTGCCAGCAGAAATACCCCAAGATAGTCTCCTGGGAATTAAGTTAGCTGACTGGGATATTGACCCATGCACAAAAGAAAAAGATGAAGTAAAGATGATTCAGTATTGTATGATAGAATGCACAAAAAAGGAAATAAGATGTGATTATGTCTATTGGCCAAGATACGGGTCTTTTGAAGCTTGGATTTGCCAGGCCTTAAATATGTTTGTTAATTCAAAAGAACCGGTTGATCCAGAAGAAAAAGAATATGCCTCTTGTTGGGCAGAAGACACGGGGCCCCTGGGAGTAAAAGTTTTTAAAATAACAGAAACCTCAGAGACAGAGCAAGCAAAGGAAAAGAAAGAAAAGGGCTGGGACCCTCTAGAAGAATTACCGCCCTCGTATCATATTGCACCGGCTGCCCCTGGCCCTGCCACAGTCCCACTCATAGCGGCTGCCCCCGTCCCTGCCACTGTCCCACTTGCACTGGCTGCCTCTGCCCCTGTCCTCGCCACAGCCCTGCTTGCACCGAGCACCTCTGCCCCTGCCGTGGTCTCCCTTGTANTCAGAGACAGAGCAAGCAAAGGAAAAGAAAGAAAAGGGCTGGGACCCTCTAGAAGAATTACCGCCCTCGTATCATATTGCACCGGCTGCCCCTGTCCCTGCCACAGTCCCACTCATACCGGCTGCCC
>VZTD01002165.1:543748-580645 GCA_013397725.1 Rhagologus leucostigma | reverse complement strand
CTCCGCCGTGAGGCCGCGCCCCGCCCGGCACTGCCCGGCCGCGGGCCCGGGAGGATGGGCCGAGCGGGGAGGATGGGCCGAGCAGCGCGGCCGGGCCTCGCAACCCGGGAGGGGTTCACCTCACCCGCTCCCGGCGGGAACTAACCCTGTGGTGGGGAGAAACCGCGCGGCCCGGCGCGGCCCGGCCCGCTTAGTCTGTGTGTGGTGGGCCCTCATGCCCTGTCTGTGACTCTTGTGAGCAGGCCGGGGCAGGGTGAGGAAAAGCTCGAGGGGGGTGATCCTGCGTCTGTACTCGGCCCTAGTGAGGCCCATCGGAGTGCTGTGTTCAGTTCTTTGCTCCTCAGAACAAGAGAGACATGGAGCTCCTGGAGCAGGTCCAGTGGAGGGCAAAAAGGATGATTGAGGGACTGGAGCATCTCTTAGGAGGAATGGCTGAGGGAGCTGGGCTTGTTAAGCCTGGAGAAGACACAACTGAGAGGGGATTTCATCAATATATATCTAAATATGTATCTATATACATACAGTGTATAAGTATCTAAAGTGGGGCTGCCAAGAGGATGGAGCCAGGCTCTTCTTAATGGTGCTTAGCAATAGGACACAAGGCAATGGGCAGAACCTGATGCACAGGAAGTTCCACCTAAACATGAGGAAGACCTTCTTAAGGGCATGGGTGACTGTGCACTGGAACAGATTGCCCAGAGAGGTTGTGGGGTCTCCCTCACTTGGCTATCAGGAGATACTCAAGAACCGTATGGATGCAATCCTGTGCCATGTGCTGTAGGATGACCCTGCTTGAGCAGGGTGGTTGGAGCAGATGAGCCACTGTGGTCGCTTTCAATCTGACCAATTCTGTGAGGCTGCTCCATGTCCCTGCCTCAGGGCACAGACGTACATATGTACAATACATACACCTCTCATCATTTTGCTTGAGACATTTTCGTCTGTATATGTAATATGTGCTATTTTAGGTATAAATGTACCCTGGAATACACAGAGGTAATGTGTATGTTCTGCACAGGGGAAAAGGCCTCACAAGGTGAGGTGAGGTGAAAGCTCTCCCTCTGTAATTATTCTTGTACAGACAGAAAAGCCTCAGTGAGATGGGGTGAGCTGAGGCAAGGCGTTTCGTTCAGTGTTAGGAGTGCACAGTGTATTCTGTCTGTCTCCAGTGTGGATATGTGCTATCTATAGAGACAGGCCTTCACAAGGAGTGGCGAGGTGAGATAAGGCGAGACTTTCCAGTCTCTGTGCAGAATATATACCACACATTCTCTAAACGGGAAGGTAAGTGTTGGAGAGCCTCTGCCATGGTTCAACCCTAACCAGCAACTGAGCACCACACAGCCCCTCGCTCACTCTCCCCTGTTCCATCCAGGTGCAATGGGGAAGAGAATCAGAGTTGTAGAAGTGAGAAAACTCATGGGTTGAGATAAATTCTGTTCAATAGTTAAAGCAAAAGCTGCTCACACAAGCAAAGCAAAACAATTCCTTCACCACTTGCTGTGGGCAGTAAGGTGTTCAGCCACCTCTAGGAAAGCAGGGCTCCATCTCGCGTAATGGTTATTTGGGAAGACAAGAACCATCACTCTGAATATCCCTCGCTTCCTTTTTCTCCATCACCCAGCTCTAAATGCTGAGCACACCACCACATGGTATGGAATATCCCTTGGGTGAGTTGGGATCAGCTGCCCCAGTTGTGTCCTCTCCCAACTTCTTGTGCTTGCCCAGCCCCCTTACTGGCGGGGTGGTGTGAGAGGCAGAAAAGACCTTGACAGTGTGTAAGCACTGCTCAGCGGTAATAAAACATTCCTGTTTTATTGACACTGTTTCCAGCTCAAATCCAAAACATAGCCCACACCAGCTACTGTGAAAAAAATGATCTCTATCCCCAGCCCAAACCAGCACATCCTCCCCTGCTGGCTGCCGTTGACAAAGGATTTCCGTTCAGTTTAGCACTTTCCACAGTCAATCGCACACTAACCATGTTAATTTTGACTGTTTGTCTGTCTCTATCACCTATCTATCACCTATCATTCACTGAGACACTACTCAAGACTGAATTAATTGCTCAGGTTATTTAATTAATTATACAAAAAGTCAAGAGCACTATAATATGCTGGTGATTATATTGTCAACACTAAATCCAACGACACTGAGTCACCTTTACTTGTTGCATACATTTGACCAGTCCCTTCCTTGTTTGTATGCTTTTCTTCCTACTGGTTATTATGCATGTCTCTCCTTAAATACTTTTTAAATTACTTTGCCTGTATGCTTAGCATATGGCCCAGCTCTGACTGTCACAGCTATTACAGAGCACACAGGGCATCTTTTAATACTGCAGGAACTGACTGTATTGGAACATTTCTCAGCCTTCACACCCTATCAGACGATGCAGAGGTGTCTTGCGCAGGCCTCCATCCGTCCTTAGATTGTAGATCCATATCTGAAAGAAATAGTTTCTTCTCCATGACCTGATAAGCTAGGGCAAGAAATAATGGGTTCAAAATGCAGCAACGTTTAGGTAAGCTATTAAGAAATAAAGATTATCTTTGGATACTAAAGGACTAAGTGGCATGGGAATGCTGTGACGTTGCCCTAACAGAAGGAGTTTTAGCAGGGGTTACACAAATATTTTGAGAATCAGCAGACTGTCAGCCAGCAAGTGACCTCTTGAAGTCCCTTCCAGGGCTGTGTTGTTCTGACAGGGTTAACAAATTCTGCTGTTAAAGTTGTTCTTCCTTCTTTGTAGCCCATACTCCATCCTATGCAAAGTACTTCTGAGAAATGAATGCATGACAGCAAAATAATTCAGAAATATGGACAACCAGTTGATTTGTCTTTTCATTCTCAGTGCCGTTTGAGAAGGCATGTAACTGCTTCCTTGTACTACAACTATGTTTCGTCACAGCATGCAGCACATATAAATCTGTTTTGACAGAGGTTTTTCCTTTCCAGTCTCATTTCTCTAACTCCTGGTACTGTGAAACCATAAATACACCCTATATCACAATCTTTTGAAAATTACACATCAATTTATGATCAAGCAGAAGTAGTTATAGATCATTGTGCTAAAAGCAAGAGGAGGCAACTGGGAATTTTCCCATTTTTTGAATGCTTTTACAAAACCTTTTACACGGTTTAATCAGTTATTTTCTACAAACAATAATCATTCTGTGGTTAAACCCATTAATTCCTAGAAAATCCAGATGAGTTGGCAGCTAGAAAACAATCCCCTAATGGAAATTCACTACAAACGCAAACCCATTGGTTTTGTTTTCCTCATTTATAATGAATCTGAAAGCATTAGCAAGGAATAAGTATTAATGTCTGCTTTTCGTGCTACCATGCAGCAAATAACACAGGAGCTGTCTCACCTAGGCCATTGCTTCCACCTAGTCTAGCAACAAGCTTATTACAGAAGTAATAAATTCTTTGGCCAGTTGATGAGACTTAATTACTAATAGATTTATTTTGACCTTTCGTGGAGCAAACGATATAAAAAAAGTCCCTCTGCCATTTGGGTTTGCAGAACAAATGTGAAAGTGCATCTTGTTACCCATAGCCTGGTAAATGAGGCATTAAATGTCCAAACCTAGAAAAAAAGGTTATTTTTAGGAGGAGGAAAGCCTGGGAACAAATCGTTATAAATTGAGTTAGAAATAGTTTTGAGCTTTAGCATAACTAAGCCAAGTTTCTTCTGCTTTGTCACACATTTCAGAAGGAGAATGACAAAATTAGGTGCTTTTATAACCTTCATCAACAAAATATAGTTGTGGGTCACTCTGTCTCACTAATAAATTTCTAATTGTTGTACAGTATTTCTAACAGGAACTGGGCCACTTCAGTGCAAAGTAATAAGGCTTCACATTTCCACAATAAGAGTCTCCAATTGTGTTAACTTCATTGTATTTGCCTAAGCTGCCTCTAGTCACTGCAGTGTGATTGCTTTCCAGAATGAGAACGGCAAATCAAGACTCTCGATGTCACTGTGAAGTGTGCCTCTGCTTGGATGACCTCTGCATCTGGCCGAAGGATAAATCCCTGCATCCACTGGGTGAGATCTATGCTATACTTCATTTGCAGCTGGCTAATTAGTAGAAAAGGCCCCAGGGTAGTCATGCTCCACTTAAAATAAAAATCTTTCAAACTTCTGAAACATACCAGAGATCAAGATATCAGTTGTGATGCTGCTCAGTTTTCTTACACATGTACAGATTTACTTTCCATGCAGTTTATTTTATTAATTATCCAGATAACTCCAGAGGAGTTTTGTGTCTCAGCAATGAGCAGGACTTCTGCTTGTCTGCCTGAAGCACTTAGTATGTGTTCTGGCTGGGTACACAAGACTGAACTGTGCTTAATTTTCGTGAGGGGTTTTTTTCCTTTCTCTTCCTTTTTTCTTTTTTTTTTTTTTCCCTCTTTCCTTTTATCAAAATTTTTTTCTCTGGGATATTTATACCTCTAACAGAAAAGGCTCAAAAAGCAGAAGGATCTACCTGGCTGTGCTTTCACCAGCTCTAAGGAAAACCTTACACATTTGGACATCATGTTTACCAATCGCTATACAAACTGTAAGATAAAGGGGTCTGCTACTACCAACATAATGGTGGTGACCCAGCTACCTTTGACGACCTTGGCATCAACAACAGTCCAATTTTCATCATCCTAGGGTGGCTGTGAATTATGTAAAAGAATGATTTAGCTTTTTGCTGGACCAAGGCAATGAGCTCTGCTAACTGCTACAGCTGATAGTGGCTGGGTATAGCTAATCATTATGGCCTCTGTGTCTGAGACCAGGAGTCAAAGTAGTTGTTCCATTCTGTAACCCCTAATGATGAGTGTCATCTCTGCTCATACTCTAGTCCATAATTTCCATGATACCTCTTCATATCTGGATATATGACATAAATTCTCACTTAAATTGGTACTCCTGATTGGCAATTATGCCTGGTAAGCCTCTTGAGTATACAGTGTAAATAAACACGTACATCTATGTCTAGACTTGTAATATTCCTGGGTGGTTCCATCAGCTGCAAACTTCAGTCTATGGCAACAGTACTTAGAAATCACCAGGCAAGCTACTACTAAGGAAGAACTTCAGCTATATCCTGAGATCTAAATATTTTCACGAAATTATGTTCAAAGGGAAACTCTAGCCACAAGCTTTCATATGACCTTGGGGCACAGCTAAACAAAAGCAAGACAGCCTGGGAAATTTCTGCAGCTGATGTGCCACATCCCAGCTGTAGAGGCATAGTGATGCTGGGATCCAAACAGGCTGAGTTTAAGCTCATGAAACCCTTTCAGTTTTCAGCTATTAAACTTTTATGGTTTTCCAGTAATTTTTATAAGACCTGTAAAACTAATAAACCCCTGAAAGATCTTTTGCTCTCTGGCAGTTTGATATTTTATAGGTTTTCCATTAAGAGGGAACAATGACTCATCTAAACCACTGGAGCTCCCTTCTTCTTCCTGTGGTTCCAGATGTGCCACTTGCTCCCAAAGCAAATCTTGTTGTTACTTCTAAAAGAGAAACATGCTCCAAATAAGGGAACTTGTTTCCAAAAATAGTTTTCCTGGATGTGTACATGACTGGTCCCCAATGTATCTTTCTTTACATAATCAGTAAGAAACCAACAGACCCAACCAGAAGACTTAGTTCTTCTTCTACATTATCTGACTGCACAGGCTCCACTGTTTATGTCCATCACAGGTCCTGAGGAGCTCAGTCACATGGTAACACCCTTGGCTTCAAAAAGTTTCTCATATGAACGATGGCAATGAGATAGGCTCGTGTGAACTGTGGATCTAACCAAGCAAAACTAAAATAGAAGATAATTAAACCATTGAAGCACACTTAAAAATCCCATGATGTGGATTAGCTACTTAATGCTGTAAACCTCAAGGACTTTGCAGTAACACTTTATAAACTCTGGGTGTCTGTGTACATTTGAAGCAACATTAAAAGCTGGAATTGCATCTGTCCTTATCTAAAGAGACTGCTGTCTTCTGAAACTAATTGACAAATTCCTCTCACAATATTTGGCAGTATTTGGGAAGCTTGTCATGCCAATTAAATATCATGGACAGTGGCCGACCAAGGCCAGATTCTGCACTGACTGCCCTGCCCTCTTGTGAGACCAGCTGGAGGAGGCACATGAAGCACTGCACGAGTAGAAAAACATTGCTCAAAGGCATCGCATAAAGTGACATATTTTCCCTCTACAGCAGTACCCCATCACGTACTACTTATTTAAGGTCAGACTATTTTCATGAGTAGCAGTGTGTTGTTTTCAGCCAAGGGAACCCGGAAAGGGGTTTTCAATGTGCAGAAGAATAAATAAATAAATAAAATTAATAAAAAAACTTACAGATTGATTCATATAACATTATATGCATGAAAAAATTAAGCAGCGATGATTAGTTTCATTTTCAAGCACAAGCTAATTAGTAGCATTCCTGGAGAAAGACATGTTTATCTATAAACTTTTCAGACATGTAAATGGCCCATCTGAAAAAATACTTCTGTGCTTATAGTTGCTCTGACCACCTCACCACTCACTCTTATTTTGAGCTTTTTTGAATAATGGCTTTTTACTATTTGTAGCTTGTTCCCAACTGTTGCCTCCTAATTTAATTTCATTTTTCATAGTAGGTGAAATTCACGTTTTATTTTTACACCACTAACTTCTGTTGACATAAGTGGTGGCATTCTAATTTCAAATTTGCTGAAACAGGAGGCAGTGGGGTGAGCACCTCTGTTTGGCACATCTTTTGCTAAGACCGCAACATTTATGACCCAACAACACAAAATTATAAAAATACCAATAAAAGTTGATGACTTCCTTTCAGTGATAAAGTGCCTACATCTAAATATTTTTTCTAACATAGAATGTAAATTTTCCTACACAAAGATCAACTTACTTTTGGTGTGATACTTTTGCTTTTGAAAGAAGTGAAAGTAGGTCTCTGCTACCTTATCTTTCAAGTGCAGCTTGTGCTGTGCGGTTTCACTTTGTACTAGAAATAGTGCAGATTCAAATCACACCTGCGGGAACCATTTTGTTTACAGAAGAACAAGTAGCACACTTTTTGGGCATTATTTTGTAAGGCAAACTATTTTTCTGTGGATGGCTGCTATGACTTGGGACAGCAAGATATTGCTGTTTCTTAGTCCATTGTGAGAAACTTGTCTGTTTTTCTCCTCCTCTGACCTCCATCATTTTGCTTTCATTGTAACTGAGATCCCAGTTTGGGATTGGTTCTACAAGTAGGTGAACATTTGCTGACAAAGTATTTACTTAGCTGCAAACAAAACAGCTCTGGCCTGACAGCACTTAGAAATGTGATTGAAGAGTTTCAGTTTCAAAAGTACTTTCTTCAGCATTTTGCCTGCTGTGTAATGCAGTATAAGGAAAGGTGATGAAAGGAATGGTAGCAAGTGAAATGCAATTCAGTGATTCATATTGAGTTCAGGTCACCTCACCCTTTTTCTCTTTGATGTCAAAAAGCCTCTTTTTTGTCATATCAGTGTGACTCAAAAGATCTGTTTATTTTTTTGCGTTTTGGCCAGGTGATCAAACCAGCCATTTTCTTGGATTTCTTTCAGTATTTAAACAAGTCTTCTGCTTCAGAAACATGTGTCCAAAGTTAACCATGTGTATAAGTGCCCTCTAGATTAAGGATGTTAAGCATATGCCTGACTATGTACCCGTGTAGTTTCTGAGAACAACATACTGCCAGAAAAATCAACTGGACAGGCCCCATTCCCCGAGTTTGCTTGTTCCTAAGAGTGGGGGATTATGTTTTTAGGAGATAAATTAACCTGATTACATTCTGAGGTCTCTGAAAGTGGGAGTAATCACGTTTGCCCCTGAGAGTCTGGAGCTATTCAGGAAGCAGCAAATGCCATCATACAAGAGTGTTTTTTTCTTTCCAACTATTTTCTTTCCAGCTCTAGGCTAGATTTAAACAGGGCATCTGGGGTTAAACTTAGCTTTCATGTTCAAAATTTTGTGCTGTTAACTTCCTATAGCTGTGACAACTTCTGTTGCTCTTGTTGCACAGTGTTTGCTTTTTATACAAACACTGGTGTTGTGTCACAGGACCAAAACCTTTATGTATGTGTGGGGTGGAGAAAGCAGAGAAATTGAGGGACATCTTTTCCCTACTCTTTGGAGACCCATGAGCAGCTGAGAAACCTGTGCTCAAAGATTTTATTTTACTATTCCCCAAGTAAACACGTTCATGAACAGATCTGGTCAAGCACAGTGGGGACCATAAATAAACTGCCCTCTGAGAATAGTTCCAGGCATTTGCATTTCCCAGATGCAGGAGCTGTTACCAACAAGGATTCTGGTAGCTTTGGGCATGAATCTATCCCCAGGATTCACATTTAATGTGCTGAGGTCATTAGTTCTTAAGGATTTAAGTTAGAAAATGCACTGATTTTCAACCAAGTGCAGGGAATACTACCAATTTTTTAAAATTAATTTTTTTAAGCTGATAATTTATTTTCAGAATTTAAAAAATAATTTGCAGTTTACTGAAGTTATTTTTTTTCCTTCCATTAGCATATAGAATGTCAGAAGTAGTGTACAATATGGCAGGATTACTGACAATCATATAAGAGGAGAATCAGTAGGATGTCCCACATTTGAAATAATATTTGAATTGAAGCAATATCACCAGTGAAATGGTTACTAATAGTATATAGGGGCTTTTATTTGCCTAGTTTGACAGGTTGCACAGTACTTCAGAAAAACCTGATTGCCCTGCAATCTCTGCAGCAGCTTCCTTCCGCTTCATAAAGACTCCAGAGATAATCCTGATCCCTTTGTGCTGCACTGCATTCTTTGGGCTTTGAGGAAAAACAGGAGAACCAGTTTAGATTTAGATTTAGATGGGATTTACTTACCTGGGAGAATACAATACAGGTAGGGAGACAGGCAGAGAGGATGAAGAGCTTTTGTGGCTTTACTATATCAACACTTAACGTGTTTCTAATTCTTACTTTAGACTGATGAGATATTCAGTTATTTTCAGGACTTTTTTTGAATTCTGCTTATTAAGGAACACCAACATACAGTCTTTTTGAAGATTTCATCCCCTGGTTCTTCAAGAGTACTTAGTCTTTCTGGGTGCAATGAAAAAAGCATTTTATCTGCCTTTTCTACTTTGCGGTGAAATCAGTCTACATTTTTCCCCCAACACTGTTCATCTTCTAAGACTTTTTATAGCTATCCGTAAAAAAAAAAAAAACAAACAAAAAAAAAACCCAAACAAACAAAAAACAAACACAAAAACCCCCAGCAAGCAACTTTGAAATGTAAGTGGTGAATTTTTTGAGGTTCACATATTTGTCTCTGATTGTCTGGCCAATGACTTTAAGCTGTGTTGTTCTTCCAGGCTGCAAGACTCTTGAGACAGGGCCTATGTCTCCCTCCAGGTATTGTAAATGTCAATCACACAGAGTGTGCTCAATAAATGAATAATGATGGTTTTGTTACTGCTGTATGGTGTTTCTCTTGCCAGAGGTATTATAGTGGAGCCAAGATCAAAACCCATATGGAAAAAAAAATAAGTACTCTGATTTATCTGTGCAGAAAACAGGAAACCATGCAAGATTGCACTCCTGCACAATTTCAGTGTTACTTCTTTGCTTCTTTTTTGACCTCTGGAGATTGAATACTTAGTCTGTTTTAATGTTCTTCAGCAGGCCTCAGAGAAAACAATACCAAAGCTCTAAACATTTGCAGATTGGGGTATTGCAAGCATGGATATAATGACCAGGATTAACAATGAATTGAGTGGGCAAGTTCTCTTCCAAATAATTGACTTTACTTGACTCTGGAAAGTCCCGAAACATGTGCCTGACATTTAATCTTGGCTTCAGCAGGAGCTAAGTGGGTGTTTAGGCTGCTCTGAATAGCAACTGTCTCTTGAATATGGACTTTTTGTGCTGTGCCCAGCAGTGGCAGTGGCCACAGGGAATACATGGGTGTCCAGTGGCTCAGAGGATTACCCGCATCTTGTGAGTGTCGGACACTCTGTGCTTGGTTCTGCACACACTGATGAACCCAGCTCCAGCCTGCTAGCTACAGATTAGAGCTGCAATGTTAACAGCATCTCTAATCTCTCTGCCACTTTTAGTGTATTGAAATCCTATGCATCTCTCTGTCCTTTCTACAGAAAGTACCAAAGCATTCCCCCAATTCTTTGTGAATTGTTCTCTGTCTGGAAACTATCCTCAGGACTTCTATAACTTCATGCAGCACTTTTTCCAGATAAAGCAAGGGAATACACTCTTCATTATTAACGGCTCAGAAAGCAAGCAGACACCTTTTTCATTTAATCTGATCAAATTCAGGAATTCAGTAGTGTTACACTGGTATAACTTAGCACAAAATTAGATCTGATAGCATATTCAAGCTTTGGAGAAACTCTTCCCACAGAAGACCCTTGGACAGGGCTGTTCAACAAAGCCCACGCTGCCTCTTTCGGCAGGAAGGATTATGACCCTCGCATTGCCATGTCCTGTAACTCAGGGGCAACCCGCTCTTCAGCGAAGGTAAACACTGCTTTTTATTACCAACAACTGGTCCCTGCTGATTCCTTTTATTGCACAAACATCCGGAAATATTGTGAAACGGTGGGAAACAAATTCCCCTCTCGGCTGCCTTTCCCACGCAGCAAAGGCAGGACGGCCACTAGGAGATGCTGCTGTACGCGGAATGCACCCGGCGCCGCGGGAGACAAAAACGAAGGAAGAAATACTTCAGTCCAAACTGAGCCGTGGCACTTTTGTTTTTTTTTTTTTAGGCATCTACAGGGGAAATTTGAGACAGAAATATGTACAAGACTGTTGTGTTGAGTGAAACAGTAACTCACAGTTTGCAGTAATTTGCGAGGACTACTTTAGCACTTGAAAAAGGCATTGCCTTTTAGTTCGGTATAAATTACTAACCCAGGAATTTACTTCTCTGATCTAGAGTAATGACTGCTGGGATTTGGGTAACAAAATGTCTGTGTCTCCGTATGTGGAAGACTTCAGGCCACTCGACAATATGACTTCAACATATATTGACAAAAACCTTCCAGGATAAAATGAAATTAAAATTCAGGGATGTAATTAAACAGAGAAATTAGAAATGCACCTGGGATTCAAGTAAGGGGATTTTCTATGTCTAGGAAGAAATCTGATAGGTTTAATGGTAATTCCAGTTCAAAACGAAGGTGTTAGAAAAGCTTTTACTGGAGCTCTGCTGAAGGTCTTCCAAAATACGAAGATTAACTGAAAACTCCATTTATGTGTTTATATTTTCTTGTCGCTGTAGCAAAACTCCAGCTGCTGTGTGGCTTTATCACCCTACACTGTGACTGGGGATGCCGTGAGTGCTTAAGTTGGTCATTTGCCATCAGATAGTATTGTTTTCTGCTGGCTTATGATGATTGCTGCCATAAAATGAAGAATGTGAAAATTAGTAAAACAACGTCGAATTTGTATTGTAGTTTGGCAACATAAATGGTTACTCATCTGCAGGGAGACTACTTATCACTAATGATCTTTCTCTGGGCCTTTCTTGACACGTTTCCTCAAATTTGGGAATTTTTGTGAAGGTTTTTTTGTTTTCTGTAGTTTTGCTCAGGGCTCTTTGAGGATGAGTGGGAGAAGGGATTCTTTTTAGGAGTATTTTGGCCATTTAAGTTGCTGCAGTTCTCTTGCCCCCATTTTATAGAATAAGGCTAATGTCTTCATACTTGTGTGTTTATTTTTAGATACCCTGTTTCCATATTTAGTAAATGCAGTTCTCAGTATTGCAGAAAAAGAGGCCATTTATTTGTGTATCTAAATATATAGAATTAAAAGTCCAGAATAGTGTATAAATAAGTATCTCAATTCCCAAGCAGGCTCAACTGTCTGTGCAGTTACCTCCCCCCTCTCCCTCCCTCTGGATATACCATATTGTGCTCCTAAAACAAATGTATACAGTGCCATTTTAGGGGACATTCTCCAGTGACTTCCTCCACACAGCTTCCATCACTGCTGCTGCCAGATCCCACTTGTTGCCTCTGCTGAAGGCAGGCCTGGCAGCTACCCTCTGGCAGCTGCATCTATGGGAAACAAGGCATTGGTCCATGAGAAAACTAGCAGCATGAGAGGCAGGGGTGAGATGTGGGGAGTGGGCGTCTGAAGTTCCAAGGAAGATGGAAATTGATTTTGTAAAAGAGACATGCACGCTGCATGATGCATTTGATGTTTTTGCGTGGTCAGCAGCAATCTGGTGTTACAGCACAACTCCAGGTCAGCCTTACCAATAAGCCAAATGTAATTCTGTGGGGCTTTGCAGGGAAAAGACAGGGAGTTAAATATATACTGAAAGGATAAAGTAACTTTAAATTTAAATGGCTAAGCTGAAAAACTTGTTCTTGAGCAGAAAGCTTATGCTGATAAGTCCTAAGTCTCCAGGAAAAGTAGGCCTTGTAGAACAGGGAGCATAATGAAGAATAGTTTAATTTTTGCTATTTCTATTCTATAAGGTTTGCAGATATTCCTTGTGTGAGAAATGTACTTGCGAGGCTTCAGAGTGTTCCTATGTCCAATATAAATATTTCCTTTTCTGTTTTCTCTTTAGAAACTGGTTGGAAGATTGTGCTGTTTTCTTCAGCTGTTCCACTGGCAGGACCCAGCCGGAAGGCCTGCCATCAAAATTTCATCCTGGTTTATATCAGTTTCTAGTTGCTTTTTGGGGGAAAGGAAAGGGGATGATCTTAAGATACATATAGACTTTGCAAACAGACTGGGTCCTTCTACAGGCAGCACAAAGTCTCCTTTAGGCTCGAGTTCCTGATATTACTTTACCATAAAGTGGGTGCAGATGTTATTGGTGAGCAGAGGAACATTGGAAGCCTTTCAAAGGAAATGCATTTAAGGAGGGATTTGAAGGAGGAAGTGGCAGGAGCTTTTCACATGAGAAGTTATGATGAAATGTTTATACTTGATCCATAAATGACAGGACAACATTCAGAACAGTGTCAACCAAACAAATCATAGGATATTTGATCTTCAAGTGTCAAGCCTGAAAAGTCCCTTGACTGCTTGTGAGAATTTCAGAGAGAATTCTTATAGAAGTTAATCTTAAATGTGTGACCTATTTCGGAAGGAGGATTAACAGTGCTCCTAGGAGTATCAAAGTAGAAGACATACTCAGTTGGACAGGAATCTTGATTAACCAGTCTACAGTCGCAGAGAGTGAGAAAGAGACTAAAGATAGTGGTTGATACCAGTGCTGCTTTTCTTGCAGACAGGTCCATTATTCATGTTATATGAAGCCTTTTGTATGAAATTAATTTCAAAGATAGCACTGGGAAAATGGAGACCCCTTTAATGTGAAGATGATGGTATTTCCAGTGCTCATCAGAGCAATCAGGAGCTTCTTGGAGCTGAGTTTGGACAATTTTCCTTTTCCTTATAGAAGTATGACAACACCACTTTAAACTTTCTTAAAAGTGCATCTTTCCCTAGTGATTAATTCGCAAAAGAAAAATACACAGGCTGATTGAAGGAATAAAATAAAGTGTAAGAGGAAGTAAGGAATTGGAACAGTTAACTGGAGATGCTGGTCAAATCCATTCTTCCCTACTCTCCCATTCTCCACTGTTTACTTTAACTGCACCCCACCACAAAGTTCAGTTCAGTGAGTATAAATTTATAGGGAGTCTCTTCTCTATTTTTAATACGCAGATGTATCTAAACACATTTTCACAGAAGAAGGAGGAATTTGTTCTTACAAACGCTTTTAACATTAATGGAAGCCCTACTTCTCTGTCCTTTAATTGCCTTGAGACTCTCCAGATGGGGTCAGATCCTTGTCTCCTATCAGTTTTCTACTGACCACTCAGCCATGTGAGTTACCGCAGGCTCATCCAAACAGAACTGTGGGACTGGGCCCTTTGGTTCTCTGCATGTACCCTGCTGCACTGATGATTAGTCTTTTTAAAATAAAGAGAGATAAGAGCAGTAAGCTCTGCTAACACAGCCAAGTTGTGTATAGACAGTGGGTGATCCACTCTTCTTAAATCACTGCCTGATTTCTTCAATTACTCAAAAGACAAACCCAGAAACTAATCTAGCTATGGCCAAAATATTTCTCTTCCTAAAAAAGCCAGACATATGCAGATTTGTGGCACTTTTTGCTGTTATGATTTTTAGGGTGATGTCTTCTGAGTAGCTGCCATTTCTCATTGCTGTCAGAGCGGACTAGTACTTCAGACTGTTGCTGCTGGCACTGTGCCTTGTTGCAGAAATAGTTTATTTGTATAGGTTTCTGATTCTTCATATGTTGGAGACCTAATGCATTTTATTCATTCTTCTTCTGGCTGAAGGTAGCCAGTTCTCATTCTCCTTTTATAGTCTGCATGTAGTTAACAGCTACCAACTGCTCTCCTGGAATGAGGATGAGTGTTTGTAGTAATTCTCTCCTCTATTACTGCAAAGAGCTCTCTGGGTCCATGCCAGCTTCTTCAGTGCTATCCCACTGTGATCCCATCAGTTGTGTTTCAGATCCCTCCGTCTCTCCTTCGCTATCTAATTCTATGCACTTGCTTTCCAGTGAGCTCTCTCAAAAACATGATACCAAGGAGTGAACCAAACACCCTCCCCACTGGGGTTTTTTAGGAAGACTTGAAAGAGCCTCTCCTGTCTTGGCAGGCTGGCATCTAAAAAGAGGGAATGTTGGCAGCTTGCTCTTGGATTGGCCATTCTGGAGAAAGTAGCTTCATCTCTTAATTTTTATGCCTTTTACAGTCACACGTGTATGGAGTTTTACTTCCTTTCTTGGCGGAATAGATTAAAAGCTGTTGATTAGGCAGAGGCTGCATCACATTTGGTTGAAAATCAAAGGTCAAGATTTTCAAAACTTTAAGGAAGATGAATAAGCGGTGTGCTTCCTTCATAATTGTCTGAGCTGCTGGAGCACAGAATGGATGTTATTTGGGCCATTTATTTGCATTCCCAAATATGACCTTTTGAGCTAACTTTAGGTACTTCTGAAAAAAATCTTGGCCAACTGTCAACAACATAATCAACAAGCAGAGAAGCTAGTTCTAAGTAGACCACCCTGAAATAGTTCTGCTTTTGCTGGCAATTTATATCATTCCCTCCTGGATCTCTCCCTTGAGCAGAATATCCGGTTGGATTTATTGTGGCTTCACCACAAATATGGTAGCAAAGTTCCCTCTAAATTTTCTCATGAGGAAGGAATCAGATACAAATGAGAAAATAAGGTGTTACAGATAGCATACAGCTTGTTTATAACCTTTTTCTTCAAAGAAAACATCTTCCACCATCTTTAAGCCTTACTTTTTGGATTCTTTATCCTGCAGGATCCGTAAAGCTCTGCTAGGCAAAGCTATTAATAAAGAATCAATAACATGTATTCTGGCCCTGCACAGAGAATTTGAAAAGCAGTGTATCTTAGTTGCAGTGGAAAGAAAAAATATTTTTAGAGGATATTTAGACTTCTGTGTTACAGTGGGAAGCTGCTCACCTTCTTTTATGGAAGACACAGGAGCACTGAATTCCTAGCAAACCCACGGGATGGCTGTCAGTACAGATGTTTCTGATGCTTTAGAGCAGGGGTACTCCAGTGAGCACTCTGGCATGGGTGAAGATTTTAAGCACAGCTTGCCCAGACCTCACTGAGGTCTCAAACTGACATGTGGGAAATTTTTTGGTATTATTGGTATTTATTGCCAGACCTTGCAGGTCTCCCAGGGGGCAGATGCAGTTCACTGCCTCAGTCCCCAGCTGTGGAGGTGACATGTGGTACTTTTTCAGGAACCAGTCCTCAGTAAAACTAACAGCTGGGCTTGAGCCTCCCCTGTTTGGGGACTCTTCTTGTGGGTCACCGTTGGGAATGTACCAATATTAGTTTCTCAGGGGTCACAAAGAGTTCTACCATTTTGTTAAATGGTGATAGGTTTTATAGATTAGGTCCTGAACTATAAATTTAAACTTTATCTTCCAAAAGATTTAAACCAGCAGTGGACTATTTGCTTTTTGATAAGTATCATGCAGAGGCATTAGTATTAAGTGTTGAGGAACATTACATGACCTTTCTTTACTGCTGGATGGGAAGTGTATATTAGAGAAAACCTGTGATGGAAAAGTTGAGAGTCAGATGACTGGTATTCGATGCTGATGCTGAAGAAATAATTAATGAAAACAAGCAGGTACACAAACAAAACTTTAATAAACCCCATGATAATGAAGTTTAGTATCAGTATGGTACATACTCATACATTATACTCCATGAGCCTCTAGTGCTAACCACTCAAAGACAGAAAAAAACCCACTAGTAGAATGTGAGGAATTAGAAATTGCACCTCAGGTGCAAAATATCTCAAAAAATAGATGTATGTGGGAAAACAGTGTTATTTGCACTGTGTTTTTATAGTAGTGCATGTGAAAAAAATAATTACTTTGTGCTGTAAGGATAGGTGAGTTTAAGAAGAAAATCCCAAAAAATATTGCCTTCAATTAAATTGGTCTTCCAGACCCATGTACAACTTACTTTGTTAACTTTTTACCTTTCTTCTAGCCTTTGATTAAGTAAGAATCCATTTGGTGTCTTTTGCATCCACAAAACATCAAATCTGAATTTACTTCACAATTTCATGTTTGTTTCTATGCTACTGATTTACAGCTTAGTTATAAGTAGCAAACCCTTTTTTTGTCCCTATTTATTTCAGTTCAAATATTGTCGTGGATGTTGTGGGTTCCCACCACCACTCTTGGCACTCTACATGCAGAAAACAGACAAGGATCTTGCAGGAATGCATATCCCTGTGTAGAACACTTCTGTTAATGTGATTCAGGTGCATATATTCATAAGACAGGAGTGTAAAAGAAAAGGAAGACGTTCTGTTGGCTGATGGTTTTTGCTGGCTTGGTAGGACTGTGGTGGTTTTCCACTTCGTTAAATTGTTAGCTGGTGTTTGAAAGAAATGCAAACTCATTCCAGAGGTTGTTGGAGAAAAATAGGAACCTGGATTGTCTCATAATGAAGAGCAGTGCAAGGAGCAGGGTGAACTATTGAGGCACAAACTTGTGTCAAGTCAGCAGACACATTTGGCTGAGGCAGTATTTTAAATTCACAGTTGGCTACAGATTATTTGAGAGCCTTGCCCAAAGACTGAAAATACCAATAAAATGAATAAAATGTATCTGGAGAAGAACTAGTGTTCAGGATACTGGTTGCTGTTGGGTTCAAGGACACATTATTAGTAGGTCCTTGCTTCATTTTCTGGTATAGGCAATTGCTCTCTTGGAGGCATTTCTATTTGTATTCCCTCTAGGACCACAATTTTTCCTTAGAGAAAGGTTACTATCAGCACTATCTGCACAGTTTTAAATCTAAGCAAGAACAAAATACATTGAAATTGTAGACCTTTTAGAAGGAGTAATCTATTTCTTATTTTCAGGAAGTTGGGCTCACTTAGGGCAGGTCTGAATTGGTTTTGTGAGTCTAGGAATGAGATGGATTTTGAGATACTATAATTTGCTTAATTTCTTCCTACAAGATGACTTGTACCACCTTTAGATAAGATCTTTGTATGGAATAAATTTAATTCCTACCTAAATTAATTTAGATTTCAATTTGTTAGCACATTCTTGTATTGAGCATAAATCAGAGAAATGGATTAATCAGTAGTAATTTTCTGTTTCCTAGCACTGTAGGTAGCTGTAACACAATAGTGGGACAACGAATGTCTATTTCACTGAAGTTTCTTGAGATCCCAGGGCTGCACTGTAATCTCCTCGAGGTTTAACACGCATTTACTAACAGCGTAAGTTCTAGCCACAAAGCATATGATTAAAAAGTGCTGAAAGAAATGTTGATATTTAATTTCCTTTACATTAGCAGTGGCATTCCAAAAAGAAGTAAGAGTTCAGAAACTGAACAAGCAAAAGGGAGAGTTGGGGAAAAGCTTCAGTTTTCTACTGTGCATTCAGTTTTACTTGAGGGAATGTGATTTGCTTATGTATGAGGAGCAAGGAGGCAGTGGTACATCTCTGCAGGATCCTGGCATAATTGTGCCCTGTTCTTGGGTACATCATTGCCAGACAAGTCAGTGGCAAACTCATTGTATTGCTTTTCTCTGAATTCTCTCCAGTTGTGGTCTGAAGCAAGCTTGGCTAAGCAACGGGCAATATGATGCCCACGTATGTTAGCCAAAGAAGTAAAAGCTGATAGGAATGAGTTAATAGAGCAGGAGTGAATAATGTAGGTGAAATTGAGGTCTCTGGTTTGTGATCCCTGTCAGAGTTGAGAGTGGCAGCTAAATCCTAGCTGCCCCAGCTGGCTGACCTGCCCTGTTTTTTTAAAGTTTGCTGCTCCTGTGGCAGAAGTGATGGAGCTGCTGTATCTGCTCTTAGCAGCAGTGCACTGCTCAGTATTTTAACATAAACTAAAACCAGTGGTGCTTTACGTTGATATATTGTGCACTGTGGTGTCAGTGGAACTGATGGGTTGCCTGCTATGCTTGCTATCTCTGCCTTTGGGACAGCAACTTTTGACAAAGGGACGGAGAGAGTTTAAGGGGTAGCAAACTTTTTGGATGTCATTTCTATATATACTGGGAACAGTGTACCATAGTACTAAACTGGGAAAATGTAAACTGTGGGAAGAGGGGAAATGTAAATTCCCATTAGTGCCATATTAGAATACTATAGCAGTCTTACATTTTGACAAGGTTCCCTATTATCTTCGACTTTGAACTGTAGCTTGACAGTTTGAAATTCTAAAGTGAAATTCCACCTGAATGTTGATTTCCAAAGGCAACTGGCAAGGATATTAATTTATCAGACTCTTTGCCATTTGCTTGACTTCATCACAAGTGTTCACAGCATTTTGCAAGGATACCAAATACAGGTCCTAGCTCCAAAGGGAGCAATAAACAATCAGACCATGACACACAATTAAATCAAGGGATGGATGCAAGTCTTTTTCAACAGCATGGTAGACAGCTTGCCACAACCACATTATCTGAATGAGAAATTCTGTGGCTGGAGAGGAGCTCGGGCAAGCTCAGGAAGGAATGATCTGACCCTTCCAAACCACAGATTAACCATTTCAAGAAAACCATCTGAAGACACATTGTCTGAGAGATGTAGCAAAAAGAGAGGGCCCTAGGCCAGAGCAGGACAAAAGATCACCGAAAATATGGCTTGCATTTCTTGTACCTAGGTTTCACAAAGCTTCAGGGATCCCAGAAGTTGAAGACTCCAAAAGAGGATAAGCACTGCTTTTCCTTCAGCCTCAGGAAGAAGACAGAAAGTACCTCCTTGCAATCCTTCCCATGAGAGTGAGTCTCCACTTTTGGTCAGTGGAGAGACCGAAGAACAAGCAAATAAGGTTAGGTAGCAGAGAGAGGGTGAGACCCACAACAGTCATAATGCTCTGAACTGCTGCCTAAGCATGGAATTTATTTCGCATTCCTTGGAGGTGTACAGAGATTTTAGCAGTGCCATTTTCTGCCTTTGAAACTGAGCAAGACTAAACTAAATGCAGAATATGTGAGATCCAGTCCAATATGCAGAACAACTGGGGTTAGTGTGGGAAAGCTAAAGATAGACAGTGCCTCTAATCAGAGTTGGAAGGCCAGGAATGGAGCAGTATAGCACACAGGATGCAGAAAGACATTCAATTAACCTTAATTCAAATTCAAGGTTTCAGTCTGTGCTGCTCTGCGCGCTGAGAGTGTGCGTCAAAGTACCCATGATATTTTCGTGAGGGCATTGCGATCTGTTGAGATTTTCACAGCCCACATCTAAAATCTATTTTTAGACTTCAGCTCTTAAAGGAGGAAAAAAAAAGGGCAAGCTAGGATAATTTTCTAACAAAGTCTTAGAAAAATATTCATTGCTAGGCTGACAACCTTAATGGCCGGTTACAGATGAGCTACAAACCCCAGAAAATGAGGCTTATAATGGAAAATGCAATTCAAGCATGTAACGATAGCATTGCAGATGGGATATGGTAACACACAACCATTCCCTGCCTGACTGAACTGGCTGCCTCAGAGTTCTGAGGAATTTACTCACTTTGTACGCATCTACTCTGAGCTGGAAGGGAATCAGCAAACATCTCCTTAGATGCTAAGTTTCAAAAATGTCAGCATATTGAGTAGTATCACGGCTAATTTCAAGCCTGGAAATAAGAGAAGGACATTTAGAATAGACTGTAAATAGCTGGCAAACTGTGGAATAGCTTGCTAGGAGAGAGGGGAAAGGAAAGAAGAAAGAAGCATCACTTCAGTAGCTTAAACCATGCCCATAAAAAAGGGACAGATGTTTCCTATTGGAGCATCCCCTTATAAAACAGCTTCATCCCTGCACAGCAGCACACTGCAGTTTCTATATATAACAGCAGAGTAACATAGCTGAGGGTTTGCAGAAGCTTGTTTACTTGTAAAACATTAAGGATAAAATCAGATAGCTAGGAGCAGGTGGGATGTCTCTTGATAAGCACCCAATATTTCCATGTAGAGCAGCACGCTGGTTTCGTCTGCCTTCACGGAAGATGCTGTTACATTCCTGCAGCCAGTGATGGTTGTCAGTTCTGATTGTTACTTTTTGCATTTATGTAAAAGCATCCAGAAGGTTGAGATTTAGGCCATCCAAGGCCAGATAATTGAGGGCTAATGTAGTCTCCATATCCTTAAGTCTGTTTCCATGCACAAGTGCATTATGGTGTTTCATTACCAGATCATATAACAGTGTGATGTGACAATATGACATACTATTCAGCAAAACAGGAAATGTTGAGAAACTTTTCTGTGTTATTCACATCAGCAGCTTTCAATAAAAAAAGTGGCATGCCCTCCATGATGGAATGAGTACAGATGCATTAGTATTCCTCATAGAGCATCACTCGTGTCATTATGTTAATGACAGATTTTGCATGCTTAACCTATCACTTATAAAAAGAGTATGTTTGTTTCCATAGAACCAGATTGTTCTCCCCCCACATGTACTCAAGCAAGTGAGACAATTCCAGGATTAAGGGTCTCAGTAATGTCAGTAGGATTAAAGCAAACATTTTTCAGAAGTGACTGGGATTTGTTAAAAGCCTCTTTCTTTAAAGTGTTATTTTTGATGCATTCCAACAAGCACACTTTTCACTAGGTTCATCACATACTGTAGTGCCTCAGCTGCAAAATCTGGATCTAGATTTATAGCTGGACCAAAATCCCAGGTCTTCTGCCCTTCACAGACACAAAATATTTTTTTTTTATGACAGCCAGACTCCCTAGGGGCAGGACTTAGTATCAGGAGATAAGGAGTCCTTTTCCAGATATACTCTCAAGTACATAATTTCACTTGTATTTCAATTTCACTGTTTCCAGCAAAGAGGTTAAACAAACTTTTGTATGCAGTGAAAGGGAATAATATCTGTAGGATACATAAAGCATATCAGCATACCTATATTCAAAGAGTTATTTGATAATATAAAATATTACACCTCAGAAAAAAAAATTCTTGAGGATACTTTCCCAACCTTATAAAAAAGTCCAGACTGATTTGTTTCATAAGCATTCCCATTCAGTCCTTGTTAATGATTTCTGCCCATGAGTTCGCACAGACAGCCCAGTCCCAATAGGGCATCAGCATGTGGAAAATCTTTCCCTGACTGTAGCTGGCTTGAAGTGCCCCTTGCTGAAAAAGCACTGCTGTGCAGTCAGCAGGGGCAGGCGGGATGGTGCTCGCCAGGGTGTGAATTCGCAGCACATTAGCTGCTCTCCATTAACTCCCATAGTAGTAAATGTGTCATTCTGCTCACAGGAGCATTTTTAGTACAAATTAAGGCTATCCACACAGGAAGGTAATATGCAGTAGCTAGGACTGTATAAATTCACACCTTAGCTTAGTTGGTACTAAATTTCCCCTGTAGAAAAGCCTGCTGTCTATCCACCTACTTATTTTGTGTACCTTGCAATGCTACTTTTCTCCAACTGCCTCATTTCTGAATATGATTGTGGATCTATCTTCTTTTTTGTCCTTGAGAATCATTTGTTGCATGCTACCCACCAGGCAAACCTTCAGCTCCTGCAGCTGCTCTTATATGTAGTACCAATGGTCTCTGAGCTCTCCGCACCAGGTTGAAAAATGTGGATGCTGAAAACTCAACTTAAACCCACTGCCATTTTTCCACATATTTCCAACTGCAGCTGGTATTCCCTCTGTGGCCATCCTCCTCCATCCTCCACAACCAACTTCATCTTTGTCTGCCTCCTCTGCAGCCCTTTGTAGCTGGCTTGTTTTAGAGCTGTGTGAGAAACACAAAGTCTTAATGCAATCTAAGCGTGAACTCACTGATCCCATATTCTCACAGCAACTTGCTCAGGGGGCCACGTGGAACTGTGCCTGAGCAGAGCTGTTATCATTTAATTGCTCATTTTACAATAAGCTCAACAATTCTAAATTGTCTGGACACCTTTGGCTGTATATAAAGCTAACCATTGTAACCCAGAGATGCTGTAAACTTCTCTTTAGCACCTGCTCCGCCTCACTGCTCGCTTTTATGCTGTTGCTCAGGCTTGTTGCCTGGTGGTTGCATGGTAAGCTGCTTGGGACAGGATTGATGTCCTTTATACTTCATCAAGGTCTGGGAGAATGGGGGACCCCTATCCTGTTACACGGGGCACAGCCGCAGCACAAGTGATGGTGATCATGATTACAGCTGACAACTAGGATAAACAGTGCTCTGCAGACCTCGTCCACTTCAGCTGCATTAACATGAAGGGCAGAGAATACAGCCATGATCCCAATGTTGAAAGCTAGGATGAAACTGGTAGTGTTACAGTTGTATTTTCCCTCCCGTTTTGACAACCAGTTTACACACCTTATTAAGAACATTTTCCTGCATGCTTTGCGTTATTCCTTTGCCCTCAATGGTGAAGGAATGCAAGAGCAAGCCTAGCTTTTCTACACTTTCTCTCTTTCTCCCTTGCTAAAGTATGTGGGACTCAATGCCTAATCCATACAGTTTCTAGGGCATGCAACTCAAAGAGAATACACCATTATTAATAGAGGACATCACCAAAATGCTTGAACAATGCCCCATTGTGAAGGTGGAGAGAGGTTGTTGATGGTTCAGCTCCAAGCCTTCAATTCCCTCTGCTAACCCAGCAACTGACCCACGGGAACCTTTTCTCCTTTCCTGCTTCCCCTGTCTTTTCCTGAAGAGTCTTTGTTGCCTTTCTGTTAATAAGAGTCTTTGGTGTACTCATTTGCGTGGTGATTTGCACTTCCAGCTCACAGATAATCGATAGCCAAGAAATTGCTTGAGTTCCAGAAATAAAAAGTAAAGGTCTGGAGACCTTAAATTTTGTATTCAAGGATGTGATTGCAGAAGAGAAAGAAGACTGCTCCCCCTCTGCTCTCAGCTTCTGCACAGCACCTCTTTCAAATACAGGGTTATTAATTCAGTAAGTGGGAAATTCTTCTCAAAATCCTCTCTGAAAGCTTGATGAGGTGTATGCCCACTTCCCTGTAACTCAGGCAGGATTCTAACTTTTTATCACAAGACCATCACAAATAATGGATTTTAGGGGAAGTTGGAATCATTGCTAGGAAGTCTTACTGCTCCACAACCACAGATGGAAAGCTCTTTAAGATGGACACCTTGTTCTGATTTCCTTGCTGAAAACCTTCATAAACGTAGATTTTGGCTTCCTACCCAGAGCTTTGAAGAAATTTCTCTTATAAAATCTCTCTTCCCCTCCCTGAGACTTTTCTTCCCTTCCAAAGCTACCAGTGTCTCAATGCAAGTACGTTTAGCCAGGATGTTTGGCAGAGCACATATTTTGAAGAGGGTGCACCTAATTCTCACTTTTGACCCTGTAAGCCTGCACTCAGGCACTAAGATTACAAGCTGCCGTAGTCAAATGCAGCTTTTAAATATCCAAGTGAAAAGTGTGTGTGTGATGATAATTCCTAGTTTCTGGTTAGGTCAAGTAGGTAAGATTTATGACGGTCTTCAGTTTTAATTTCCATGTTTCAAGTAAACCCTTATTATTTATCACATTGTAAACAATGTGATAAATAAGTGTGTTTCTGAGCTTCAGCAACTTTAACTTCTTTGATAATATTGGCTTTTAATTTATTTATTTATTTTTAAAATAAGGATAAGCAGATTAACTACTGCCAGTGTGAATGTTTGGATTTATTGATTTGACAGTTTAACATTGACCTCTTGTCTTGGTCAATATTTGCCTAAGAGGTTATTAAATCTTAGTGTCCTGTACAAATGTCAGTATATATATTGCAAATAGAGCAGAAGAAAATTGCAATGCTAAAAGTTTTATTAACCAATAATGAAAGTTTGGTAAAACTAATTATTTTCAGGTTAAAGTCAAATTAATCAAACCACTGGGCTGCTTTTTTAAGAGTGGTCAAGCATCTTGACCTGCAATTTAGAGATGCTTAGTTTCAATTTATCTAAGTTTAATAAAGGAAAGCATGGGGGGAGGGGGAGAAGAACCAGCCAAGATGTTTGATTTATAGTGGAATAAAGCATTTTGTTTAACCACAGATTAATATATTTGTTCGGATGAGGAAGAAAAGCCCACTGAAGGAATGAAGAGAAAACCACGATTCTTTTCCTCTCACTTCAGCTAACAAACAGAAAAAGTAATGCTCTGAGCAGTGCTTGTTATTGCATTTGTTATATTTCACTAGACATATCAGGAAATTTCTCTACATTATGGCAGTCTAATTTAGATTTTAAGAAAACAGGCAAAAAAAAAGACAAACATTTATCTCCAGGGAGGAAACAACTGATTCGGCTGCAGCCAGCTGTTTCCATACATTTAGCAGAGTACAATCCTCCAGGGCTCCCACACTGCTGACCTATAAAAGGTGAGTGCAAGTGGCTTCTCAAGGTGTTATCTTTCCAGGCTAGACACAAGAAATAGTTTCCCTTTTTCTCATTGCTGGAGAATGAGATTTTCTCATTTTCCTCCTTCTAACAGGTTTCTCACTGCTCTGCCACTTAATAAAAAAAGAAGATGGCACTGATCCCCATCACACATTCTTCCCATTTCTCTGGGCATAGGTATTTAACAAAAAGGAATGTTCCTCTAAAGTTTTGCCTAACTCTTCTCTGAATTACTGCAGGATGGCTCATACCATTCCACAGCTGTTGTCTTGTTTACACAGCATGGTTTAAATGGACATTCCCATCATGGGACATATGGAGCATGGATGTTACATACTGCATTCTAGAATAAGGCTAGTTAAATCCCACTTTTATGGCTTGAGTTTTTAAGTCCCTGTGAAACTTTGCTGCAGGAGACTGACAGGAGGGACAGGTGTATTGTGGCTTCAGCCTGGTGACAAGTTTTTACATTCAGCTGCATTCTTCCAGCAGCAAAGGGCCGAGCAGCTGGCAGCCCCCGAGCCTCCTTGCCTCTGCGGGAATGCCTGTGGCAGGGAGAAGAATGTGCTGCGTCCCTGCCCCGTCACGCAGCTGCATTGCAACAGAGGCACGGCTGCTGATCCTGCTCGTCAGGTGAGGCCTCCCTTGGATGCAGCCTCTGATACCCTTTTTACCCTGAATGTGGGCCTGGGGTCCTTATCTGGAGAGATGCTGAGCGTTTTCAGGCAGTGAGCAGATATCGTAACAAAGAATATGCAAAAAATAGGGCTTGCTGAAAACAGGTCTCTTTTTGCAAACATTTTCGAGTTTTGAAATTGAATGAAAACTCAACATAGTTTATCATGTTTCCTTGTTTGCTTAAACAGAGATTTTAATAGGAATATATTACACCGGTTTTTCCAGGATGCAGTGCAAAAAGGGTCCTTCTGAAGCCCATTCTGCCTGTGAGCAAGGTACGTCCAGTAAGTGAGCATTCCTAGATATAGACACCCTTTGTGTGCCTACATTAGGAAGCTCTTTTGAGGAACAGGTGTATAACACAACCGAGAAAGCCCAAAAGCAAAAAAAGACTGGGCTTCTTTTGGTTACATGGCACCTAAGGGCAACTAGATATGAAGCAAATGGCTAAATTACACTTTGTTCTACATGGCTGTGCTAGGGAGGAAAGTACATCCTCTCCACTCCCTCTCTCTCCCTTGTGTTGCGTCCCTCATGGTCTGCAGAAATGTTTCTTCGTAGCTCAAGGGGAGGAGTTGGCACTGCTAGCCAGGATGAGATGTTTCTGTAGAAGCATAAATGTGGGGTCAGCACGCTGGGCATATATACTGGCTACCCTGGCAGAGCGGGCTTCCTGCAAGGCACTTCCTGCAACTTTCACCCAGGCTGTCCCTTCTCCTTCTCTTGTGCATATTTGTGGTGCTACGGCAGGGAGCAGGATGAAGTACTGCACCAGATTCCTATCCTGACTATTCAGGCTACGAACCCAGCCACAGGAAAAAATAGCCAAGAAAAAGCAGAAACCAGTCCTCTTCTTTGGTTGTAAAAGAGGAATGGTGTGAGAATCCAGGGTGAAGTTCCAGCCCCACACCCCATTACATCAGCTATAGCCAGCAGGCAAGCGCTCTTCAGTGTCTTTTCTTGCAAGATGTGTTATAGGTATTTCTGCATACAAGCTATTTCCTCTTTTTTGTTTTTGCCTTTGAAGGTCACAGTAAGGGTGAGCTGTGTCATTGCACAGCTCAGAAAAGGCAGGTGCTACAATTGCCTAGTCTAAAAAATCAGGCAAGAGCATTAGCTCTTTTGCAAGGAGAGCAAGAATCTGGAATCTTTCTCCTTTCACAATAATCTCATTTGCTGTGAAATGATTGAATTCAGATCCCTGAATTTTCCTTGAAGACTATCTACAAGTACCAGCCAGCTGATCTGCAGCAATCTAGGGGGTAGGGAATATATATATCTCCTTCATTTATGGCCATCTTCCTCCCACCCTCCTCCAAAATCATATTCTTTCCCTTCCAATAGCAGCAGCAGTGACGGATGCATCCATCCCATGGCAGGGAGAACAACGCGGGTCTGAAGCTGCGGTGTTGCCTGGTAACCACCTGTGGAGAGCACGGAAAAGCAGGCACTGGAGCCCGTGGTGCCGCATCTCTCAGACAAATGGGTGCCTCGCAGCTGGCCTGAGGCTCAATGTGGGCCCCTCCTGCTCAGCAGTTTCGCACTGGGCCGTCTGGTCATAGCATTTGAGAAGTTTGGCTCCTTTTCTCATCTCTGCAATTGATGCTGTGCCCTTCAAACATGGCTTTGGAACAGTCCAAGTCCATAGGCACAATGAAAGCCTATTCTGCACAGATCCATAAGGATCTGACCCCTGCACCCTCAACACCGTGGCAGAAGGGCTCAATGGCACAAGAGCTCATTTACTTATGAAAACATTCCTATTTGGTTATATTTATCATATAACTTTTCATGATCTGGGAGTCTGTTATGTGATATATTTAAAATACATTTTGGGATTCTGACATATTTGGATTGGGTCAGATGTGGAGCTTGGCTCCAGATCAGAATCTCACTTACATTAAATCTAGTTGCGGTATGAAACCCTAGAACTAGGATTTGTATTCAAACTAAACAATACTAGAATCCTACAAGCAGTTCCTGTAAGAGCTCAGCTATATTTGGTGGCTACCTGAGCAGCTGAGGCTTTAAATAAAGCCAGTACTGCTTGCTCGACTTTTACCAGCATGATCAGCAGTCTTGTTAAAAAAAAAAAAGAAATCAGGCTTACTTTTGAAACCTAATTGGAATATAGGCTTGTCCCCAAAAAAATTACAAAAAAAAAAAAAAAAAATTTGGCATCAATGTGTTCACATAATGGAATTAAATTAATTATTATTTCTAAGACTTTCCTTTCTCTATAATTTTCTTAGCAATGTATGAGCCAACAACTTAAGGGGAAGAGGAAAGACGACCAAAGCAACATGAAGTATCATGTATTTGATGGTGTTGAACACTGATACCAAATTTGTAACTGTGCACATTACTGGCTTGAAACTCAGAAGGAAAATCCAAACCAGAATCAGAATGTAGCAGAACATTTATTTTGGCACACTGAACATGGAGGCACATATTTAGAACAGCTTGCAGAGGAAGAGTCACACCTTTAAAAAACAAAGCCTGTGTTCACACCTCACTTGTGAAAACTGGACCTAAAAGTAACATAATGGTTTCACTACATCAAGCATTCTACAGCACATGGAGCCACCAAGAACTTCCTTAGTTCCTGGAAACTCCTACCTGTTTGAGACCTGTTCCTTACCGTGATCCCTTCAAAGATGCAGGTCAGGACCATGGGTGCTCCTGACACAGCACTGGCACTGTACAGGCTTCAGGGCCTTCCTCCCCAGCTTCATCCCCGGCCACATCATCCCATTTCATTCCAGCAGGGAGGCATCCAGCCTTGTGCACCCAGACTGCCAAAGGAATATGGTAGTGGAGGGTAATCAGGCAATTCACTTGAAAAGCACACCCCTGGTCTGAGCTAGACCATTAGTGTCTGCCCAGCCTGATGGGGCAGCAGCTGCTGAGCACCTCTTATTGTCGCTGTAGGCAGGTGCACGGCCCAAAAGTGCGCCTTTCCCTCTCTGCCTCTCTGCTGGTGATCTGGTAACACAGCAAAACCTTAACTGGTTCCTGCCTTCCCTCTCTGTGCTCAGTGCCACTGTACATACTGACATGTTAGCGAAACTCCGCACGTGCTTATGAAGCACAGCAGGCAGTATGGAAATGCTCCGTGCTCTTTTTGACAATTATGCCATTTTATTTAATAGTGCACTGACTAAAGGCTCCACCGCATGTTGCAGATAGTCCCCCATATTCAGCCTGGTAAATGAGGAGGAGTCATCTTGTTTCCTCCCAGTGCTGCACCCCAGGAGTGTCTTCTTCCCAGTCTGAGCTCCTCATAATGGCCAGCAGGTCAGGCATGACAAGGCTCTGCATATCGTTCAGACAAACCCAACCCTTCTGCCTTCTGAGGTGCAAGAGGTGTCTGCCTGCCTTAGTAAATGTGTTTGTGGTATCAGCAGCAGTGAGAACAAACTAGAAGGTAAATCACCTGTTTAACCTATGAGAAGAACTCAAAAAGCACAAATGTGGCAGGTCTTCATTAAAAAGTGATGAGACTGGCTCTAAATCTTCAAAGCACATAAAACTCATTTATTTTCAAATTCAGTTATGCTCTGAAACTTTAGTATTCACATTTTCAAACTCTTCTGAGATCTGGAGGGCAAGAATTTTTCTCACTCTCTTTCTCCCCTCTGAAAAAGCTGCCACCCGTGGTGCTGTCTTGCAGAGAAGGACCAGAGGAAAGTGCTTCACTCTGAGACATTCTCAGATTCCTGGCTACACAGCCCTGCTCAACAGCTAAAGAAAGCACACCCAGAAGAAAAGTAAAGACAGGAACGAAGCCTAAAGAGGAAGCCCATGGTATGAATGATTGTTTATCTTTGACTTCAGGAGGAATAGCAGAGGCCAGGGACAAGTCAGTGTGTCGGCATGAGGTGATGGCTCAGAAAGCTACTTCCAGAGTCAGTTTTCTGTGGGCTGCCACGCTGTGTGCAGGTGGCTGAGGTGCTTGGGTGCTGCTGGGCCCTGCTTGCTGCAGAGGAGCCGCCTGCAGCAGAGTGCCCAGCCAGGGGCAGCCCTGCGGTACAGCTGTGGCGGCTGCACAGTGAATGCGAGCCAAAGCTCTTACTTCGTTGGTGCTCGCAAGGCCACTGTTAGCAGGAGAGGGGAGAAAAATAAAAATAGAGGAAAATGCAAACAGTAATATGGTAATTTTCCCCTCAGCAGCGGGAATGTTACTGGTGTCCGTGTGTATAGCTCACACAACCCCTTTATTATGCACACCTTTTAAGCGCTGTCTTCAAAGACAGGGTCCATGTTCTCTCTCACCCTCTAGTGCTATAACTTTTCCAGATGGAATGATACTTTATTTAAGCACTCCTTCATTACACTATCAGCTACTTCTCTCATCTGGGAAATAAAGGTTAATTGGCCGTGTGCAATTACTGATTCATATCACAGGCACATGAGATAGCCGAGATTAACTAACAATCATTGCAAAAAATGTCAATGACTATGCTAGAGATGCCTTGTAATCCTCACACAAAACTAGAAATTGTGACCAGCATACTACCCAGGTAACAGTGAAGTCAAACGGACGCTTCTGGAAGCTAGCTACATGCAGTTAAAGAAGCCATATATGACAAATTGCAACATCCTCAAAATCTCAAGTGTTAAGTGCCTTCATTCTAAGATTTCTAAGCTATGGTTAATATATGCCCAGATCATTTTCCTTTAAAACTAAATTCCATGCAAGTGACCTATCCTCCTCCTCCTTAGTATTCTGCTCCACTTTGTTAGCAATTACTACTATAGAAAAGATATCTTTAGTCCAGAACAGATTTCCAACTCATTTAACAGTTCATTGTTGGATAATGGAAAAACAATTAAATCAAAGGCTGGAGCTAAATGGTTCATCTGAGTACAGAAATGCTGTTTATTATTTTGGAGATGTGTAGAAATGTCACTTGATGGCTCATGCTATCATTTCAAGAAGGAAACAGCATGTGAAGCTGGGTATTAACTCCTCATTCTGCCTGCCACAAGCAGCGTCACTGCCCATGGGCTGAGACTGAATTTCATGGGAAAACACTTCCTTTCCCAAAAGGACCCACATGAAGCCATCTACTCCAACAGGGCTGCCCAACTCTATAGCCCACAGCATTCTCCGTCAGTGCTAGAGCTGTAACTTGTGAAGTACTTAAGGATGAAAGACACTGTGAAAAAAAGGGTTGTATTTTTCAAGCTCAAAGAAGGCTAATAAATAAATGAATCTTTATAGGAGTCTTAGAACATCATATGGCTTCAGGCAAGTGCATGTTCCTTTTCAGATCAAAACAGAGGGGAAGCAGTTTTGGTCTCTGAATGAAAATGGGTTTGGAGAGGAAGCAAACAGCATCTCTTAAATGGAAGTGAAAAAGAAAACAGCACAAAGAGCCATATGCCTGGCATCCTTGGGAGTCCTCAAGAAGGGGAGGGAGGGAGTCATGTTAGAAGGGTGAGATGTGGTCTACGCTTGTGTAGACAGGGAAATAAGAAAATAGCTTCAAGAGGTGAGAAATGTCAAAGCAATAAAATAGGTATGTTAAGAGAGGTGTTAAAGAGGATTATTTTCCCTCAATGTATTTCCTGAAATCCTATTTAATATTAATTGGACTTGAATACACAGCTCATAGGGAAAGAACAGTGATATTTGTGGCCTTAAATAGGCTTCTACAAAATTCACATCAGCACAAGAGGTAGACAAAACAAGTTGCTGAAGTTCTAAAAAAAATGCAGGCTTCAGATGCGCAGAATAAGCCATTGGGAAAACAGAATAAGATCAATAAAACAGAGGAAATAAAGAGATAGTTGGTGTGACAGTCATACCCTTAATTCAGGTAGCTTCTTTGTCTTTGGCAGATCTCATTGACCTGTAGCAATGCCATTAGGTATGTGGCCCATAAGGAGCTCCTGCCAACAGACAGCGGCAAACACATATCCCTTTCCATCAGCACATCACTGTTTCATATAGCCACCATCAAAATAACTCAAGAGACAGCACTGCAAACATCTGTATCAAGCTACAATCCTTCTCAAAGCGTTCAGGAAGATGTTACCCGTCCTTAATGGGTTTTTGGAAGTAGAGCTCTACAGAAACCTACAGAGCTTGGATGGGGTGGCATTCCAGCTGCAGTCGGAAAGGGGACAAACTGCTGGAAAGAAGGATGCTGTCTCTGAACTAAGGGGAAGATGAGACAAGCCTTTAATTGGGGGAGGATCACAGGAGCCACAAGAGGAAACAGTGAAGGTGTGACATAAACACAGAGGGTGATTTTGATGGGTCCCAGCTCCTGACTGTAATAAATCAGTACATGTTAACATCAGATCTGGAAGCAGCAACATTTGGGCAGACTCCTTTGAAGAGCTGATCACTCCAACATGCCCTGATTTACAGGGGTGTGAATGGTGGCAACATCAGTAAACCTGCCCACAGCTTATCTGCATTTCTTTGTCAATATATCTTTTCAAATCAGCTTCTAGTGAAGAAACAAGAACAAAAGCCAAAATCCAAGCAAACCAGCCTCCAGATGAAAGCACTAGGGCAGCATGCAATTCCCCTGAGAAGCAGAGCAGGAGTTTGGTTATGGTTGAGTGTTGAGGAGAAACTAGCCTGCAGCACAGCTACCTAACCAAGAGGCTGCAGAGGCCCTCGGACTCCCATATTGGTCCAAGAAATTTTACATCACAGTTGTAGCTCATGAAGTTTTACAGCTGATTTATGGTATGGCTTCAGAACTCTTCACTCTTTTATAAGTGCATGGGACTTTTCCTATAAATATGGATTGAGAAGAAGGCTTTGGAGTGTTTTTTACACATTGTAATCACACACAGGCATGCTATCACTTGCAAAAAAAAAATTATATTCCCTCTCTTTACGTGTGTAAATATATTTATATATATCCCCCATTTTATTTTAAGCATATGGGCTGGTATTCCTGTGGGTAAACCACCTAAAAATTAGTTCCAGAACAGACACATTAATGGAGACTCAAATAACTAAAACGCGAAGTACAGCTGAGGAAACCTTGGCAGCAAAATATTTGAACATTGCCAGAAAAAGTAGATTCCGACCTTACAGCCAAATTTCATTACCTTTTGGTGACCAATACTACCAGTTTGCTTTGGTCTTAGAAACTTTTAAGAATGTTCTGGAGATTAAGGTATTGTTGCTTGCAGTCATAACACACAGAAATGTGATGCTGTGAGACTTCAGTGGTTGAGTTGGGCTCAGCTGAGCCCGATGCCCGGCTGGGGCATTTCCCAGACGTGCCCAGGTGGTTGTGATGGGGCCCGTCAGGAGCAGCACAGCCTGCCAGCCTGCCAGCACTGCTCCTGTGGGCACTGCTGCTACCATGCTGGTTCCAGCTCTTCCCATGTGGCACGGAGCTGATGGGTGCTTGCTCACAGCCATTAAAGATTCCAGGAGGCATTTTATAGATGAGTGAGTTGTAGATGCCTATTTGCTGGTTTCCTGAGGGAAGCTGCTCTGATGCTGGATTTTATATTTATCACAAAGTTCATTGGAAGAGGTATCTTCACTTCCTTTCCGATCTGTTTTGCAAAGCATCTGCTATGTCTCATGCAGGCTACAGCAGATTTCTTTGGAAGGGAGTGATTCCTACATAGGATTTACACATGACAGCAGCAGGCAGAGGGAGCACTGAGGGGCAGGCTTAATCCTCAGCTGTGCTCCAGCTGATATCAAAGAGCTTTTATATTTAATAAGTCTCAAGCACTTACAATCACAGAGGACAGACAAGTACAGAAAAACACAGCAGAACCAAACTATCCTCAAGGGCAGGATGAAACAGAAAATTAAGAGCCCAAGATTTCCTAAATGAGTAGAAGTCCACATTCAATAAAAATGAAGAATTATACACAAATCATCCTGCTGTTTCAGGAGGATAGTTTATCTAAATATGATGTCAGGCAAAAACTACTGGAGCACTGATGTTGAGTAGGTATGTGTCAGAAAGCAGACATACCAGTAAGTACCCTGGGAGAGGACTTCTCCCCAAACCTTTTTTTCCTCTCTTTGATTCAGGAGACCGAACCCCAAAAATAATAGATCCTTCTCCAGAGAGCCTTGCTGTGCTCTGCAATTCTGCTCACCCACCTGGCCTTCCACATCAAGCAGAAAATACTTCAGCTGCAGTGATCAAAAACATTCCCTTTTCTGCCCCACTGGGGGAATGCTGCTCCCAAAGCCCACTGGGGTTGTTTCTGTCCCTCTAACACAAGTACTGTTTTAATTTTAGGCTTAAGCTGTTGTTAACCAGAAACATCAGAAAGACATGTTTTTAAAAACTCAGAACAAAGCTTTCAGCTGGAAGACACTCTTCCTTAAGTCCATATAACACTTTCTTGCTACAGGACATTCCCAGCGCTGTGTGCAGGGCAGTCTCTCCACATGTGAGAGGCACCTTCTTCATCTTGAGATCTGCTAAGCCCAGACAAGATGTCTTCATCCTGTCCTCCAGTTAGCTGGTAAAATACGAGCTTTAAAGTTCCTACATCTCCTCACAGTCCCTAGATATATGTACAGTGAGTTTTTTGTGTCACCATCATAGATCCTTTTTGCCCGTCTGCTTTTTCATCCATAATGCTACCATCCCCACCATCAAAGCCTGTCCATTCTCGTCTCTTGGTCCTACTTCTCCTCCATCAAAAAACAGCCTTTAGGAGCATTGTCCTCAGCTATAAGAGACCATAGTAAATTCCCTTTCCCCATATTTTCCTCACTGTTGCTTTCTGCAATGCTAATGTAGCATGTACCCCTCTCCTCCGGCTCTCTCCTTTATCAGCCCTCACCAATACTCACACTTGCTGTTGATCTCATATTAGCAGTTGCCAATATATTCCTGTTCACCTATAAAGACAGGGTCTCACAACTCCCTGAGAGACTGACACAGAGAGAGCATTTAACTCACATGTAACTTTCAGTTGACTGCTTTTGACAGTGCAATCTTGGAAAGTTAGAGGAGCAGGAAAGCTGGTGTTGACGTCTAAACAGACATCTACAATGCAGCAGTGCAACTTTCTGGAAAGCGTACGTGTGGAGGGCTCAGGGTGAGAAAGAAGCATAGCAGGGCTGTGGAAAATGGAAGCCCTGCAGAGGAGCTCCAGGACTGAGGAGCACGAGTAATACCTAGGATGGTAAATTGAGACGTTACCTAGTAGTCCCTCTCTCCCTTATGTCAGTACTGACTGGGTTAGACCTCCATAGCCAGAATTATCATCAAAGACTTAAATTTTCTTACAGGCACGGAAAACAGGGAAGACAAAATAATTTTACTTTACCTTTGGCATAAAAATAATACAAGTAGTGTAAAGAATATGACAGCTACAAGAAGTCTATGACAGCAATTTGAGGAATCTATGCCCCTGAATGATTCAGTAAAGTCTCTGGCAGCTGGCGGCCTGATGGAGCTGAGATGATGCAGACACAAGGCAGGGACCTGTAATCCCAAGCAGCCGGGCTATTTTATTGTGCTTATTCTTGTGAAATCTACAGGAGATCTATGGATTCTTTAGCTGATAGTATCTCCTGACTGGCCTCCTTTATCTCTCTACTCATGGCAAGGAAAAATGTCCTAAATGTTCGTGATAAGGTTTCAGACACTTTTCTGACCACCAGCTTAATTTTTTAGCTCTGCAGCTCTCGGAGGCTGTGCTCAGATATCTTAGATCTGTAATTTTCATAATAACTTAGATTTTGTCTAGATATTGCAGGTATCTTAGCCCGTCCTTCTCCTCTGATAATTTCACATGGAAGAGATCACAGTGCTGTTCAAAGACATGAGAAAGAGACCTCTAACAGTGATTTTTGGAATCAGCCTCAATGGTTGACCATCCCACTCCCTACAAAACACCCTTCAAAAGCTTTTACACTTTTGTAGCCTTCAAGGAATTGAGCTTTTTTCCCCCCTCCTTTCTCTCTGTAGAGAGAAAGAGAAGCCTAGAGAGTCACCAAGCCAGGAGCTCTGGAAAGCCTGCTGACCATCTCCACGTGCTCCCCCGCTCTGCAGAGTGGCAGATTGAAGCTCATTACAAAGAGAGGGAAAGCGGGTGATCTGACAGCTGGCAGTTTGGTGGCGATAAAAGGTGTAAGAAAACCAGGATGTCCCCTCAAAACATCTGAAGAAGAAGTGGAATCCATAATACACACTTCTTCTACACCTTGTAGTAGTAACCCTGTTGTGTAGGTTTTGTCATGCACTTACAGGCATCTTAAGATTTACTTTGTTCTGATCCAGAGAAAAGAAGCAGTTATTTTGCGGATGTTGATAAGCCTTTAAAAGAAAGATTTTCTGTTTGTTTGTTGGTTGGTTTTGTGTTGGGTTTTTTCCCCCGTGATGCAGTTGGGCATTTTTTCTTCCCAGGAAAGGAGACACAACATATAACTGATCTGAGCATGATCAGGAAAGAAAGGTTTTTTTGGAAATTTTGCATGATCAAGCAACAATTTCCCAGAAAATTTTATGTCCTTCAAAAGTGCATTAAAATCTTCAGCTGATAATGGCAGAGCATTTTGAAAATGTACTTGAATAACTGTGGAGGGGACTACCACTGATAGAATTAATCAAATTAGGGATTAGCTCAGAAAAAAAAGTAACAAAACTGTGATTTATGTTGATCCAAGTTTGATCTGTTTGAATTTTTTGTATTTTATCCAGAACCTATCTTCTGACAGAATTCTGTTTGTCCTCAGAGGAGTAGAATAAATTTGCCCGAGATAAATCATCCTTTATTAAAAAATTTATATCAACATCTCATTGAATTCTGTAACACAGGATACCAAATCGATAATTAAAATTAGTTTTCAGACTTCCCTTTCACAATACAACAGCTTTGAGAGTTATGACAGAATTTGTGCTTAGACCACTGACTTTTTTACAATTTGCTGAACGATGAGATGCTTTTTTCTCGTGACGTGACGGACTGGAGAGGTAGTAGTGAGCATGTAGACATCTGTTCCCAGATCCCACTGAAATAATGACAGATTCAACAACCAGTTGGAAAAGAAAAAGACAAGTCTTCTGAGCCCACCACTGCCTTCTTCAGGCCTAGCACATAAAATAGAAACCTCAAGAGGTGTCATGGACATCCTGATAGGGATTTTCATTTGATAGCATCACAGTAATTTGGTTAAAGAAGGACATGGCCCTGAGCAAAGTTGTGGATGACAGTGTAAAATGATGTACTGATAGTCAGATGTGCAGTTCTTACAAGAAGAAATTTCATTCCAGGTAAATTTCTCAGAATATACTAATCCCAAAGTGGG
>VZTD01002165.1:488186-536848 GCA_013397725.1 Rhagologus leucostigma | reverse complement strand
GGGACGTGGAGGGGGAAGCGGGGAAAGTGAGCCCGCATCCCCGGGGGGCGGCGGGGCCGGGGGAGGAGCGGGCCAGGGGCGCCCCGGGCTGCTGGAGCGGGCGGGATAGGGGATCGCCGGGGAGCCCTGCCTACGCCGCCCCTGAGGCGCTTTTCTCATCTGTAACTTGCCGCCGTCCCTGCGCTTCTCGACCTTCTCGCGCGTGGCGAGAAGGCAGAAAGACGGGGGTCGCTTGCAGCGGCGGTGGGAGAGACCCCGAGGTGTCGGGCTTGGCTGTGTTGATGTGGGGGTGGTGAGGTCAGTGAGACACCTTAGGCCGAGTCCAAGCAAAGAAGCCACCGCTGGTTGCGCAGCCTCTGGCATAGCGGTAAATTCCAGTTTGCGGCCGCGGTCGGGAGCGCTGCCTGTGGCGGAGCGAGCTCTCCGAGTGCCCTCATGTTGCTTCTCTCGCCCCCAGAAATCCTACGAGCACTTGGCAAAAATACGAGTAGCGAGAGAAGCGGCTCCAGAGTGCAACTGCCCACCAGGTAACAGACACAGCTGGGAAATCTCCTCTCGGAGGCTTGTAACTCCGGGGTGTTTGGTATCCCATGTTTTTGAAATACACCTAAGTCGGATCCAGGGGATGCCTCTTCAATCAGCAGCTGTTCTTTAGGTGGGAAAGGTGTTAAGCCCAGAATAATTTGTTTTCACTGTGGCACTATATTGGAATTAATGCTAATAAAAACCCCACATTAGGCTGGATGTTGCCAAACAATAACACTTGTGAAGAAGTTAATTATCTACTCTAGCAGATGAAATATATTGTGTCTTAAATAGGGTAGTACTGAATCAAGGCACTGTGTTCTCAACTTGGGAAGTAGAGCAAAAGTCCCTGGCAAAAATAGTGAACAATTTATAACATGGGTTGAAATAGGTGGAGGGTCTGTTGCAAGTTAGCAGTAATATATATACATGAGCTTTTCTCAGTCTTGTTTTTCTGTAGTCTTGGTGGAAAGCATATTCTCTAGGAAGGAAGTGCAGGTTTTTCTTACTGAAGGTTTGAAACTGTGTGTATTTGTGCAACGAGGGCTCTTGCTTGACTTTGGAAATGGGCCCTTCTAATACTGCAATCAGTTGTTCCTACATTCACGCTGCAGTGTTTTCAGTTTTTGTGCTCCTTTTTGATGGTCTGATAACTGTCAATGTTGTTTTAGCTTAAGAAACTTCTAATGTATAGCCAAGTTCACTTAGCACCTTAAAAGTTAAGGAAATAATGCCAGTGTTTTACAGGGGAATGTAGGAATTCCAGCATCCTCTGTGATGAGGCACACTAGATGCAGAGGATGCTTTACATATCCTCTCACTCTGTATGAAAACCCATCTCCTTTACAGGTGGAATATCGACTGTCAGCAGGACTGAAGCTGAATATGCTTGCCAGCAGGATGTGCAATAGTACTCATATATAAGGAAGGAGCTCTTCTAGTTTAGGATTTAATTCCTGCCAAACTCATCAGTCTGAAGGGACTACCGAATCTCAGTGTTAAAGCTGCCTACAGTGGTTGGTACACTATTTTGGTAATGATACAGCTGAGAACAGAGTATTTACTGGCTGGTGTGTAGGAGTTGCCATGGCTTTCATGAGAAGGACACTATATATGACTAGGACTGTTCTAAAAGAGTGCATAGAATTACTCAACTCCCAGCTAGTTTTGGTAAGGAACATTGGTCTTCTGTTGTAGTATATATATATATTTTTTTTTCCTTTAAGGCTAACATAAGCAAACTGACATTGTTTTTTATGTTGGTTAACTGCCATAAATTACAAGATGCAAGTTTGTGCACAGAAATGAGAGTTACTCATCATGTTGTTTGCAGAGATGCATTCTGTGAGCCTGAAATGATGTTGAATTTGATGCTAAGCTCTTCCCCTTTTCCTTCTTCCTTGTTTACATCCGGCTGTTATGATGTTTTCACTTACTGTTTTCTTACTGAAGGTCAATATCTACTTTTTCGTGGTTGGTATTATGTGCTGCTTTACTTCTTCACTACCACTAGAGCTCCACATTACACCGATTTTTATCTGACTTTTTTTCTTAAGTATGTTTTATCAAATAGATAATGAGCAACAGAATATTTCTCACATGCATTGTAAAAATCCTTGCTATGTGAAAGTCAAAGAGATTTGGGAAACATTTTCAAGGGAGCAAGTTTTATAAGACCAGGAATACTTACATGAATCATTACAAAGTAAAAAAAAATAAGTTGCAGAGAGGAGGGGCTGGAAATGTGATACGGAGCTTTTCACCTCTTGGTAGCTGTTTCGATTTGGAAGCAAGTTTTGTAGTGACTGAAAGATGTTGCCATGTGGTAGCCTCATTTTGCAGTTGATGCTCTCATGCTTGTTGCCAGTGGACAGGTGTCTACCTCAAAATGGCATCGTCTTGGGAGCCTTGTCTGAGAGAGCAGGGGCTGAGTGGCACCACCACCTGAGGACAGTGCCCTCCTAACTGCAGGCGTTAGGCAGAGCAGGAGGGGATAGAGCAACAATTAACAAAATGCATTGTTGTTTCTTCATTTGGTTCCCTCTGTTAGAATTCCTTTTTGACTGCACAGGAGGGGCTTTGGTTTTAATCCTTAGTGCTGCTATTACAAATAGTTATGTTCAAAAAAAGTACTTGGTTTAATAGGAAAAGTATCATGGTGCATCAGTGGTTTTTCTGTTGCCTGCTATCTGTGAAGCCAAGGAGAAAATAGCCTCTTCCCCACATGGTTCCCTTTTGCTTCTGTATTCTGCTGAACTTACGCATTTCTTTCCTGCGTTTCTGTAATAATAAAATAATAAAATAATGTCTGTTAGAGGTGACTTTGGAAGGCCTTCATGGTACAGAGGTGATTTTTAGAATGTCTCTATGCTGTGAGAAAACGTCACTACTTGAATGGTCACCAGGACAGTTTCCATCATCCTTCTCTTTAAAGAGAAATAAAGATTATTTAAAAGTAGGTTACATTGTTCCCTACCAAAAGAAGAGAAGGAACTTCAATCTGCAGACAGGAGGGTGAGAATGTGGCCTCTGGTTCAGGATTAAAGTTATGCAACTGGCGTAGATGTCATTAGCTTGAGATTTTCATCCCCTTTTGGCTCTCCATGGTAGGAACCTGCACATTCAAAGGGAAGCGGGTTTGAAGGGCTCAGATACCTATGGAAGCCAGCTTCACAAGCTCATAGCTTGCAGAGCAGTCCACGTGTCCTCCTTTTAATTCAGCAGTAGCCTTGAATTTTATCTGGAGTAAAGAGTGATCACATTTCTCTTTAAAAACTTTCTTTTCACTAAATGTGATTTTTCTTGTTCTTATATCCTATTTTCTTATGAAAGAAACGTGATGTGCGGTGATGTTGGACTTCTGGTTTTAACTCTGTGTGACTAAAACCAGCTACCAAAGATTTTGTAAATATTTTAAAAATTACAATAGCAGGCATTCTTTCTCTTCTTAAAGCAGAGTAATAAAGTTTGAAAAGTAAATTTGTGCTGACATTCCTCTTAAATTACCTCAGCTCTAATAAGAGTGCCAGTGTAAATCTCGTGCTTTTAACTGGTGCTGCAGTCACTGCTGGTAGTTGGCCTTCTGCACATAGGACTGGGGGAGGGGGGCAAATTGAGCGGCTAAAATAATTTTAAGCATAATAAATTAATTTTCATTTGCCAGATGTATTTTTTATTTTAAGTTAATGTTTTTCTACTTTAAAAGATGGAGAGAAAATGTAGATGTGTAGGTACTTATTTCATAGTTCTAAATCTTCCTCTAAGTGGCTGTGGGAGCATAATCAGCTCTTATGAGGAACAGTCAAGCACCATGCTGGGTACCTCTTACTAAGTGCCAAGAATTACACAGTTGTGGAAAGAGTAACACATACAGAAGGCACAGGGATACTCCGCATTCAATAGAATTTAAAGAAATTTTTATTTTGTAGATTCTTTCAGATTTTCCTCTCCCCAGAATCATTCACATGTGAATGTACCTGTAGAGTTCAACGAAAATGAACATATGCTTACATGTTTCAGTGATCTGATCCTTTATATATTGTGAGGGTCAAATTCTGACACTTGCAGTCATGTGCCATGATGTGTCATTGCGTAAGTGGTCCTCAGAGCCTGCTCTTGGAGTCAGATAATGTTGGCAGGAGTAGAAATCAAATCTAGTAGTACAAGAAGTTCAATCCTTCTCAGCAGGAAGGCTGGCAGGTGATTATGTACAGTTCTGTATGTCCCTTTTGACCAGGGACCAGTTTTAGGAAGCAATTACCTTTTTTTTTTTCCTTCTTGTCTTTTGAGGAAGACCTTTATAGTGAATTTATTCCTTAAAGGAACACATTTCTTTGATTCTGCATTGACAAAGCATAAGTTACATGAGAGATGTCTTTTAACTCTAGCTATACAACACACTGTGTATGTATGTTCACTATAACTTGCATGTAACATGGGCTCTGTAGGTTTTGAAATTTGTTTTGGCGTTTTTTTTCCTCCCCAGAACATTAGCTGAACTTCAGTGTTGGATATCTGTTAAAGTTGACTGCAAATTTGCTTTTGTTTTTCTTCAGTGCCACAGGTAATGTTTCTTTCTTTGTTCTTTCTCTTGTATTTTTCCCATCAGTAAATGTACATTTTTCTTCCTCTCGTGACTTCAGTGCCTTCACAGACTCTTTCCCTTTCTGCAGCTTCAAACCCTTTCCAGGCACAGACACTCTCATCATTCTTTCTTAGCCAGCTATTTTGTGCTGTTTTTGTAATCATGTCATCTTGATTCTCTGTTCCGGTCCTAGAGAACTTCATGGTTTGGCATTTGAAGTACCTATTTCACTCTGCAATTTGCTGCCATTAGGTTTGTGTCAGTGTAGTTGCGTGCATATAAACCTGTTCATTCAGGATGAAATGCCATAAGCCAAGGTTTGGTTTTTTTTTGAGGGAATACGGAATACCAGTCGGTCTTATTCTTGGTTGGTTACAGTAGTTCTAGTGCAAAAGCTCTGTTCTACAGCTACAGTTCTTCAGTGAGATGATGAGTCTGCTATATGTATTTTGATAGTAGCATGGATGGCAAAAATCAGTGCATTTTTTAGAATCGCAGTGCTGTTTTTGTTGTCTTAAGCATGTAATGTTTGTTTTGACATGCAATGGAAGTACAATTTAGGTGCTCTTGCTTATTTCCCTGTGTTCCACAAGGTCTGTTCCCTGGAGCATTTCAATTAGTGAGGCTGAAAGAATGGAGGAGAAAGCAATTTTCGGGATTAAAAGAATCATGAAATAGGTATCAGCAGGGTATTACTCTTTTAAAATTTTTTTTATTATGCTTGCAATGAAACAGTCCTGGAAAGACTGAAGAGGTAAAGAAAGAAAAGAGGAGCTGACTTACGTGTTTACCAGTAGCGAGACCTAAGAGAAAATGCAGTTAGATATAAAAAGTATCCAAAGTGATTTTTTTCCTGTTACTGAAAATTTCATAGTGTGCTATCTGAACCTAGCTCCCAGCACTACTTATTTCTGCCGTGTCTATATCATCTATTTGCTGAATGCAGTGCTCAGCTTTAATTTTGTAATTTTTCTGACAGGTCTCTGAGTCTCCCTTTCATACCTTCAGTGGTTTGATATTTTTCATTTCAGTTCCTAGATCAAGATGTTTATTGATGTGCAGCAGCATGCGACCTTCTGGGTAGTCTGTCTTCTCTGGATGACTGCTTAAAGATAGTTTCCTCCCCACAAAATAGCTAAATATATATTTTATTGGCTAAGGGGTGACCTTTTAATTCCCTTCCCTCTGGGCAAGGAAGTAGGGTGTGCAGCATGATGAATGAAACATAATGTGTCTCAGAAGAGAACTGATTGACAGCAGACTGCACCAGATTTCTCTCTTTTGTAATATTATTGATCTCAGCAGTGCTGTAGCAAAGGTTGATTTGACTGCAAAAGTGTTATTAACAAAAGGTTTTTCTATGTCTTGAGTTGAATAAATTCAAACTTGTGCAGTTACATCAAACAAGGCATGTTAGAAGGAAGGCTTAATTATCTGCATTAACTGTTCTTGTAATACATGAGATTAATATTATATATGTTCTTATACTTGCTTGTATGTGGCTCTGGTGCATCTTAAACTGCTGAAGTGTCACAGCAGTTCAAGTACCGTGAGTGTTGCAGTGGGAGAAGTGGCTGTTGAGCTCACTTTTGGAATAATGCTTGGAGTGTCTCTGATTGGGTTTTGGTTTTTCTTTTTCTTGTTTTCTTTCTTAAATTGTGAAATATATGCATCTGTTTCCTTAAAGGGTCTCTAAAGCTCATATAACTGAGTTCTGTTTAGCTATACTTACCCCCCGTCCCTTTCCTTAAAGGTTAGTGGGTTCTTGGAAATGTGTTGCCAAAACAACAGCACTGATAAACCTGCGGTACAGCACTCATCGTCTTTCTCACTCCCTTCTAAATTTACTGGCTGCAGCTTACCTGCCTATTTTGTCTATACTTAGCGCAGTAAAAAAGAGCTAAATCTCAAAACAGCATGACTGACAGAAGCTGTTTTTTAGGGTCTTTTAGGTTACCAGATAGAATCATATAATTAATATGTTCAAGTTACCAACCCTGTGAAACCATCCATCACACTTTAATGCACACAGACCTTGAGTCATGTTGCTAACTACAGCCTTTTCAGGAAGGCTGGTCTACACAGAGCACCTTTCCCCTTCATCATTTCGGTTGATTTCCTAAGTCAGCCACAAAACAGGAAATCTGTCTGCATACTTAAAACTACAAATAAGAAGTAAGAAGGCATAGAATTTAGGGCAGGCTGAGAGAAACACTTTTCACTCAATACAACTGAAGCTGCAGCTTGCAGTTGGAAGATACACACAGCAGCGAACATGATGCTGAAGGCTCGTTGTTTGGAACCTTGTGGACTGTTGTGTTTTTACAGGTTAGACTTACAGTAGAACAGGGCCTGCTTAAATTCATCTGCTTGGGACTTTTAATGAGATTAAGTTAAGCAGAACCAGCTGTTTGTGAGAGCTTAATCAAAATAAATGTCAGGGTAAATTTTCAGAACTGAGTGTCCAACTTGAAAGTGCAAGGTTTGTATATACCTTTCATGTAAATACTGCTTTTTTTTTTTGCCTCTGTAGACTTGAGCAACTTCAGAAATGCTGGTGAGGTTGATACTCCAGGAGATCATCTGATGCATGCTACTGGCCTCTGAAGCAAATATATCTAGGCCATCACTGTCCAGTGTTTTCTTCCACATGGTTCACAACTTAAGTGTGTACTCATTCATGGCTCAACAAGTTGGTTGATCTGCCTTAATTTTGTGACTGAGTGCTGCAGCCTCATGTAAATAGTCTCCTTACCTAGAAATAAGTGCTGCTCTGTAAGTAGGTGAACACATAGTGCAAGAAATTGCTAGTGCATAGATGTGCCTAAGCTAAAATCATCTAGTATTGAAATATTTCCATAGATTGCCTAGTTTTTAGCAGGCAGACTACAATTTCCTTATTTGTGAAGCAAACCACTTGTTCCGTCTATCATGTTGATGAAGAAAACGTGATCATTGTGCTCTCCTTAAAACAGCTATCAAAATATGTTAGCAGACAGTCTTGTCTGTGATGCACACTATAAAACTTAATGTCTGCTCCTCCCCTGTTCTGTCTTTTTTTAGCAAGGTTGGAGTCGTACTAAAATTGTTTCTCATTATATGTGCAGATGTATGTTTACAGAAGGAGGCATTTACATGTTGTGAGTTTTGCATGCATGTTTGTAGAGAACTGTTTCTTCATGTGCTTGGAAAGCTTTGAAACAGATGATGATGATGCCTTTTAAACTTTTTGAAGAATTATAAAGTTACTACACAGCTATCTAAATTTTTTTTGCTAGATAGAAATATGTGTTCTTATAATTACCAAAGATCGGAAGACGGCCATTTGCAGGGCAAAGAAACAATAAATGGAATGAAGAAAGAGTGTAATAACAGAGGTGATAAAACTGGGATATTACTTTTTATTTTAGAATCTTCTGAAAATTAATACAGTGATTTCAGTGACTTCTGCTTAGACATGCTCAACCAAGAAGCAATGCAGATTTTAAGCAATAATATTTTTCCCTGCACTGTCTTTAAAATTGGTCGAGCAGTTGACAAATACGGAGAAAGTATAGATTTTATTTCATAAGGTCATAGATGGAGGTCTGTTAAAATCAGTGTCTTTAGTTCAGTTTAGGTTAGTTAGGCATTAGAATTATCTTAGTTTGGTTATGCATGAATATAAGCTTGTAGCTATTGTATTGGGTAAGTATATTAGAAGACTTTTTGAATTATTTGTGTATTTTTTTAGGTGCTTAGGAATTTAAATTTGGGGTTTTGGCAATATGACTTGCAAATTTTTTTTCATAGATGTTTACTTTTGCTGCTGTATTTTGGTTGGGATTACAGTGGAGAGTAGATCACAGATTAACAGATTCTTGGGGAGGCTGAAAAGGAGACTGTACATGGAATAATGATGGACTCTTAATGAGTCTCTCTAAAAAGCTTCCCCTCCCCTTCTGTGGCTCTTCTGCAAGCTCAGATGAAGAAGTATTGAGGAGAAGGGTGTCAAATGATCTTTCTCTTTGATCCTCTTTCTAATGCAGTACACAGGACTGTGTACCCGTATATATATATCAGTATGATGCTTTGGTAGTTTGTTACACTCTGCCCTGTCTTGGACACACAGCAGGCTGCCTGCCAAGTCACAGTGCCTTAATGTACAGCACAGCTCACCTTAGCAAGGAAGACCTGCATAAAGCCAGGTGGCTGATCCACTGCTTTCTGCTGACTGAAGTAACGGGCTCGTGCCAGGTACTGCTTCAGTCTCTTGGTATCTGGGATGTGCTTCCTGTGATCAGCAAAGATTTGTGGGAGCAGAGTGTTTTTCTTATCTCCTTTTCTTTTTTTTTTTTTTTGTTTTGTTCTTAAAAAAGAAGTTCATGAACTTGGCACTTTCTACCCTTTTAAATAGTTTTAATACTCTTACGAGTAAGGGGCTGTGAAGTAAAAACTGTAAATATAATGGAAGAAAGACTGTAGAGAATAACACTTAAAACTGTAGTTTTAAGATCTTTGCTATTCTACCATTTGCAGTTTATGCCATCTTAAGAACAACCCCCTACATTTATTTACCTCCCATCTGAGTATTTTCAATATTCCTTCTGTGAATATAAAAGCGCAGAAAAAAATTGTACCACAAGTATATGTTAAAGGTCTGTCTTAGAGATTATGCTTATCGGAGAAACCTAATTCATTTCTCAGCACACTGTGCTTAAGATTATCCTGGAAAAGTGCTATTTAAAAGATATTTTCTAAAATTGGGCATGGGGAGGAGTGGGGCCTGTGTTTGGGGAACACAGAAGAAATTTTGAAAACAGGAAATTGTATTGAAAATTGGAGACCAAAATGTCTTATCAGAGGTGTGGCTGCCATTGCAGCGGTGACAGATTTGTGTATCTGAAAGCAGAACAGCATCCTGTAACTTGAAGGACACTAAATAAACTCTCTAAAAAGGTATTTATGGTTAAGGTCATAGCTGGCTACAAAGGTCTTGCTTGTGCTGGTAGTATTAGTTGTGTTGGTAGGAAATGATGTGAGGTTTCTTTCGTATCAGTGCCTCAGCTGGATGACAGTAGGGTCCTCACAGAGGACTGCAAGTGCTGAAAGTCGAAGTGTATACATCTGAAGTTGAGGAGGTATTTCCTTTAGCTGGAACCTCTAATAATATTTTAAGAATATGAGAACCAGCTGCTTGAAGGCACTCCTCTTCCTCCCCACCCTGTGCCCGTAGTCTCTGAGTAAGCTCCTGTTCTGATTCCCTTGATCTTAGAGGAAGCCGGCATGGCCACAGGGGATTAAAAGGATAAACTCCATAGGATGTGTATTAATATTTTCTTCTGCAGTCACAGAGCTTACATCAAGATGATGCCCAATGGCATCGCTGTGACAAATGCTGTTCAGTGTTGCCTGGAGAGTCTCTGTACTGTCAACTCTTCTGGTGTTTTTACCAAATGCCCCCTCAATGTTTTCAGTGCCACTGCTGTTCTTCTGGTTACTGCTAATTGAAGGGAGACACATGTTGAGAGCTATCACTTCAGCTTGACATAGAGGTGATTAATGTACTATTTATTTCATACCCTTCACCATTCAGACAGGATAGCTTTCTCAGTAAAAATGCTTTCTGGCTCCTGATTTGGTCATTGTACCAGGAAATGTGCTCTGTGCACACAGACTCAAGTGTAGACCAAAGTGGGGTCATTGTTAAGGTGGTCCTTATGGCAGTGGTGAGCTTGAACTCAGCTTTTATTTGGTCTCTGTCCAGGTGGATGCTTGACAGTTGTTCGTGTCAGCTAGTAATACGCAGCTGAGGGAGTGGCTTTAGTTGGCACTTACAAATACAGTGTTATCACAGAAATGGATCATGATGTTTGCTGTAGCTATCTGTGTGTGTTTACGAAGACATCTCTGTTCAGTGAGGATCATCTTGAAAATGTTTTCCAAGTGGTTCCTGTGAGTAGGCACACTGAATACTGATGAATCAGAGAGGCTGAAAAACACAGTGGTATGGCATCAGTTTCAAAGGAACCAGTGCTTAGACAGCCACTGTCAATACTTACTTAGAGTTGGTGTCTTTGTAATGATGACAGCCATGTTTGTAGAAGGCTGGAAAGGTTTCTCTGTGTGAAGATGAAGTGTTTTTCGTATGCAGCAAGCGTGTAAGTGCTCTGTATTTCTTTAGTGTAGGGAGACTAATCTTAAGAGAGATCAGTGTTTAAGTCTGACAGTTGAGGATTTCACTTTAGGACAGCTTTGCATAATTCCTTAGTTTGAATTCCAGGCTGAGCCATGTCCTAACGTGTGGTAGAAGGACTTTTTTTTTTATCACATTCAATTACGAGGCTGCACATAAGCCATTACAGTGGCCAGTTAAAAAGAAGTGTGAGCCTTGAAAACTGAACCACCAACAATAAAAGAGAAATAGAGCAAGACTGAAATCCTCACTTTTTTTTCCTCTTAAAATTGGTTTGCTCCTACAAGGTGGTATTTTGATGTAGTTCAAACAATTACAGTCCACTTCAGAATAATAAGAAATTAATCTGTTTTCAATGTGTTGTATAGCAACTGGAACACTCTGCAAACACTCTGGAAAGAAGCTCTCTCACAGCAAGTTTAAAGGAATGCACCTTAGAGGAAATATTGTGGTTAATGAATTAGAGCAGGGGCAACTAAGTAACAGCTCTGTATTGCGACTGTATTCCTGTACAGGACTGTAAGGGTGGGATAGAATGTCTTCATATTTGGGAGTTCTTGCGTCTGTAAAATATAATGGATGTAAATACATTAACCAAAGAGTGCAAATGACAAAGTATTCATAATTTTGAGTAAAGTTACTGTCTAGAGGAGCAGAAGGTTGTCTCCAATCCATTCCTTGCCTCCGCTTTCTAATTTTTGTAATCAGCTCTCTGCTCCATTTTGATCCGTACTACAGGACATAATCAGGTGGAGTCATCATGTGAACATAGTTGTAAAAACATAAACTTGTGACTGTAGAAACCTTCTGGGAACTTCAAAAAAGTATGGTTTTGTTTTAAAACAACCCATCTCTGAAGATTATTTTTACTTGAACAGGTGGACAGTGTCAGCTCAAATCATGTGTAGATAGAAGTAGCCACTTCTGCTACCACAATTTCTGGTATCCAAACAGTATTTTAGTTTTATCTGGAGGTTGGTGAAAAGAGGCTTTTAACTAAAACTCTGACTGACAATAATCAGACCTGGTATGGGCATGTACATTATTTCAAGCACGTTAATAATCCCAAAGATTTTAACTGAAATCAGTAGTTGGTCTGGAATCTGAGAGCCAAATGTGGCCTCAGTGTTGTTTTTTTTCTTTTTCTTTTTTTTTTTGCCTTTGGATCCTTTTGGATGCCTGTTTATGTATGCAGCCATTACCATCTACTTTAGCCTTGATATATAGTTCTTTTCCATTATACAAATACTATTTTTCATTAATTTGCCATTCGGTTTATTGTTTAGTCTTTTCAGTCTCTGAGGAAGAACATTATGTTTGTATCTACTTCTAGGAATACTGAACTAGTTTTGTAATACTGTAAGAGTTCTGGCTGCACTTGGGACAATCTGAACAGTAAAAATTATTAAACTTGCTTATCTTCATGGAGAAATTACATATTCTCCCGTCTTAATTCATAGTTCACAGACCAATGAGTATTGTTCTGAGGATTGTTCGTTGTTTAAAAGTGATAAGATAAAGCTACTAAAATTGTGCAGAAGCGTTCAGAACGTCAGTTCTGAGGGATAGAAGAGAAAGATCCCTGTATACAGCTAGACCTTCATTTTAGTTTCCTTACCGACATGACTGAAGTCTGCATATGCATGTGTGTTTCTACTCAAATAGATTTTTGTTTTTGGACAAGAGGTGATTCCTCTGTTCACGTCAGTCTGTTCTTTTAACTCAGTGAACTAGATCTCTCATTCTCCCTTTTGCTGATGCTGTGCTTGAAAGTCATCATTTGCTTAACACGGATGTTCCCTTTCTTTAAGCTGAACGATCTAAGTGACATCAGCAGCTCCTGGTAAATCTTGCCCTTGAGACCTTTCACTGTTCTGGTCAGTGTCCTCAGGACACTGAAATAGTCTGATATCATTCTGTTAGGGTGCCCCAAACTGCACACGGTCCCCGAGGTGAGGCCACAGCAGTGCAGTGTTGAGTGGGCAGTTGTCTCCTTCAGCTGGCTGGTGATGCTGTGCCTGATGCACCCCAGGTCAAAGTTAGCCCTTTTGGCTGCCAGGCCTCGCTGTTGACTTGTATTGTAATTGCCATCAACTCAGACTCTGATCTCTTCCTCCAGGGCTGCTCTCCAACCTCTCTCCCAGTTTGCATGTATAACCAGCATTACCCTGTCCCAGATGAAGGATCTGGCACTTGCTGTTGTTGAATTTCAGACAGTTTGTGATGGCACAGCTCTCTGGTCTATTCAGATCTTTCTTTAAGGCCTCTACCATCCATGGAGTCCACATCTCATCCTAAGTTAGTATCATTAGCAAACTTAATGTACATTTGATTCCTGCATCCAGATAATTTGTAAAGATATCAAAGAGCACTGGCCTTAAAATTAACCCCTAGGGAACCCTGCTGGTGACTGGCCACTGACTGATGTGACCCCATTTACGAAACCCCTTGAGCCCGATTCGTCAGCCATTTGCTCATACAGTGTATTATGGGCTTGTCTATCTGTATGACGCATATTTTGTTCAGAAGAATATTGTGAGAGATGGTATCAAAATCTTTACGAAAATCCCAACTCCCCCCCCATCTACTAGCTTCCCTTGGTCAGTTACGTGGGTGACCTTGTCATAAAAGAAAACTAAGTTGTTTTATCAGGACTTTCCCCTCATAAACTTGGGCTGTCCCTGACCAGTAACTGAGTTGTGTCTTGTGTGTTTTTTCAATAACTCCCAGAACAAACTTCTCCATAATTTTATCAGGTGCTGAAATGAGACTTACAGGCCTGTCATTACCAGGGTCTTCCTTACAACCATTCTTGAGCACTGAAACAACATATGCCATCTTTCAGTCTACTGGGACCTCTCCAGACTCCTAAGACTGTTGGAAAATACTGGGGACAAGTTCCACAGTGACATCAGCCAGCTCTTTGAGCACCCCAGGAGGAATCCTGTCAGGTACCATAGATTTATAAGCATCCAGCTGAAGCAGCAAGTATCAAACAAGTTCAGGGTTGGCTGTGAGTTTATCAACCACCCAGTTATGATTTTTCAACATGGGGCTCTGCGGTCCCAGAGGCCGTCATCAGTGTTGAAGACAGAGGAGAAGGCGGCATTATACATCTCCAGTTGGCCTATGCCCCTATTTGTGAGGTGACTGACCTCATCAAGTTAATGGACCAATGCTGATCCTACTTTTGCTGTAAATATATTTTTTAAATGTCCTTTTTGTCCTTCACGGTGCTGGCCAGTCTGAACACTAATCAAGCTTACGCTGCAAAAGTTTTCTCCCTTGAGTGGTGAACAGCATCTCTGTAGTCCTCCTGTGTTGCCTGTACCTGGTTCCAATGTCTGTAGAGTTTCCTTCTGGAAAAAGATCCGTGCTCAGCCAAGCCATTGAAGTTATCTTCAGTGCACTTCAGTAGCGTGGTAGCAGAGCAGAGAATACCTCAGTCTGTGTTGTTAGAGAAACATCCATATTTGGAAGAAAATCCAGTTGTCAAAGACTGAGATAAGCGAGGAGGAATACACCGTGGTAGTGAGGTGCCTGGTTTGTTTATAGAGATAATGAAGAATTAAGGACTGACACAGTCCTAAGAGAAAAAATAGTGAAAAAATCTCCTGATTTTTTTCCATACAGCTTTTCTCTGCAGCATCTGGGAGAGGTTAACCTCTAGAACACCAAAATCCACCCTAAGCTATCTCAGCACTTACTGCTCACTCAGTCTGAGCAGTGGATGACAGCAGGATATGTTGAGGTGTAATCTGCTGAAAGGGCTCCTTAAAACTTAGCAAATGCAAGTCCTGTCAAGAAGAAATAAAAAGTGACACGTCTGTGGGGTGTCATGTCTGAAGCACGTCTAAGGTATGTATTCATTTAAGATGTCCGGATTTAGTGGCTTCAGGGACAGATCACCTGGGGACTTAAACAGCTGCCCAAAGTGGGTAAATGTCCCTTATTTCTGGGGTGTCTCCTAGATGGTGCCTGTAGTCATGGCACATCCTCAGCTTCTGGAGAGGTGAGAATGCACAGCCTGGATGTTGTCCTGACAGAGGGTGCTAACGTGCTGCGAGGTGCAGACTAGGGTTTTACAGGAAAGTGAAGGCTAGTAGGAGCTAGCAGTAAGGTATTGTCTAAGCAAGGCACTGATTTTAACGCCTTCCAATTCTGCGTCACTCTCTTCTGGTCTGGCAGTAGGACTACACAGGCAGAAGCATGAAAATAGTGCATGTGCTGGCTTCCTCTGTGGTGAAAGCAGTGTTCCTTGAAACCCATAGGAACTATCACGCTCTGTTATCTCTGTTGAAACATGTTAGATTGTCAAGACCAATGATCTGTAGTAGAAGTTAATGTTGAGGTTCTAAAGGCACACAGATGGACTTGAATAATTTCAAAAGCTGTTGTCACCCCTCCTTGCTTGATGATGTTGCTGTGTTTTCTCTCTCTCATTTCCTGCTTTGTGTAGAGCAGGAAGGACAACAGCTAGGGTCTGAACTCTGATCCCTCCTATGGACTGGTATTTTGCTAGAAGCAAACTTTAATTATACTCCCGGTTTTTTCTTTCCCGGACATATAGTTTATGTGTTTGGATTAGTAACCTGGTGACCACATATTGACATGAGTAATTTTCCTAAAAAAGCTGCAAAATACAACCACTGATGTACTGACCAGCAGCAGGCAGTTCATGTTAATTTGCATTCATTGAATATACTTCATCTTCTGTGTTTGTCTTGTAAAGTGTGGGACTTGACAGAAAAAGAGTGGTGGGTAGGATACTATTATGTTGCTGTTAATCATACTTTGAGATGATATGTAGTTATTTAATGTAGTTACTAATAATAGCACTTGGATAGGGGCTAATGCAGCCAGAATTTTTCTGACCCTTTCAGAAAATTCCTGCAGGTTCTAAAGAGCACTATCTTTCAAATGAAGACAGCTATCCCCTCAAACAGGCATCTCCAGCAACAGTTTAAAGGCCATCGAAGGCAGTCAAAAAGAGAGAATGCCTGGGCACCTGAAAAAAGTGGCACAGAGGGATACTCACACCTCAGTATTGCACTGTGTTCAGACACACTCATCTTTTTGTTAGTCTGTGATTTGTCAGCTCAGTCTAAACCCTGTGAAACTGCTGAGTAGAAGTGGCTTGAGCAGGACTTCAGTGACACAGAGCCATCAGCTTGAACTCTGCGAGGAGTCTGTAGTGACCCGTGAGGAGAGGTTCGTGGAGCCCCTTTTCATGGGTGATGAACAGGTGGTTTTCTCCACCTGTTGAGATCGTGCAGGTTATACAATAGCAGCAGCACTTGTGTCCACACCGAGTGAGGTTGCAGGGCTGCTTCGTGATGGGATCGTACACTTTCCATAGGCACAGCAAGGGGGCATTTACTTGTTTCTGCTTAACTTTCAGCTGCTTTGTTGAAAGAATGACTGCTCTTTTATGAAGTGAAATAGTGTTCTTAATAAAACAGCAATTTCAAGAAGAATGACATTGTATAAATATATACCTTCTAAATAACTGGTGCCCATTTTGTTTCTGAAATGCAGTCAGAAGGAAGGCTAAAACCAGTAGTTCCAAATGCCAGATGTTTGTGTTTTAGTAAAATACAATATTTTTTTAATTGTGCTGTCAAATGATTGAACTGAATAAAATGACTTTTTTTTTCCACAGAGAAAGTTAATTACATGCTCTTTGATTAGCAAAGAAGGGACATAAATTAATTTTCCTAGACATGCTGCAGAATACAACTACTGATGGGCTGACCAGCAGCAGGCAGCTCATATTCATTTGCATTCATTGTATATGCTGCATTGTACCTTTCAATTACTTTTCAGTTGTGTACAAAATATGATCTTACGACATTGGTCTTTTCAGAGTCTGAAAGTGTTTCTTGGTTTAACTGTGAGGAGAAAGAATTGATTACTTATTCTACTGTCAGTTGGGAGCAGTTTCAAAACAATGAGATGGAAGTCAGTACTATTTTATGCCTACATGACATACAAGGTAGTATGAATTTTTTCTTTAGCACAAGTGAAACATCTGTTATTGGGGTGAATAGCAATATTTTTTACTAATAACATGTTAATATCACTTCTATTTGCCCATTCATTATGTGCATCAGGAGTAAGGGTAAATACAAATCTTACTGGTTTGCTTGGTTTTCAACAGCTGAACACATTTAATGGAAATGATGATTAAAAATTTTTTCCCAAGAGATGAACTATAGGAACAAAGTGTACTTACAAGTGTTTATAGATAAATTCTCTTTCTAACCTGTACTCATATTAGTGTATTTTTCAGTGATTATTGTTAAAAAACTTGGAATTTGGGTAAGGGTATATGATTGTATATTATAGATAAACCAATTGTTTATCTTAAAAAATATCACTGAACAGACTATCAGTGGAAAATTTTTTTAAACCGAGAACTAGGAAAATTCTTATACCTTTGGAAGTTACAGAACTCATAAAAAATTTGGAACTTGAAGAATCTTAGAACTGTACTTACCAAGAAAGGTGATGGAAAACCACAGAGAATTTGTCTGTGAGCAAATACCTCTCTTGACATGAAACTTTGAGAAAAGCCCGAACAAACCAAAACCAAAAAAAGCCCCCATTTTTACTAGAAAGCTTTTCATTAAAAATTTGATAAATGGCTGAGTGAAACAGGAGATTTGCTATAGGCAAAAAAGCATCCCCCAGTGCTGGACAGCATTCCTAGATGCTTGTGGTCTTACAGGATATCAAGGGAGTGGAGGCATAGAGCGCTCAGAGTTTTGTTACTGTTTTCTTCCAGCCTTTTTACAGAAGTCATTGACCTTATCCAAGTGTGTCCTCTAAAGTTGCAAAGAAAAGCAGTTCCTTGCAGCTACCTTTGTGAAATTTTACTTTATTTTCATTAATATGGAATCAAAAGTAATTTTTCTCTGGAGATGTGATCTTTTATTACTTGGTTTGGTAGAAATATTTTAAGTTTACTTGAATGAGAACTCGATAAAGTTTCAGTACTTCATATGATGAAGTAATTTACAGGGTTCTTGGAATATACTGCAGTCATTGAAAAATACTGGCCTTTATTTATTGGTGTCTTTTGCTTTTTGTTGTTGGGCTAATGAATCCAGTGTTAAGGCATTGCGGATTTAATGGTTGGTGATGGAGTACTACCCATACTGAAATACTTTATTTTCAAAGGTTACAAATCTGCTTTGCACTGTGTACAAGATCTGGGTTGTTACTGGGATGGGTTTTCAGTACATTGCACTTACTCTAAACCCCTTATACTACTACTACATTTAACATCTTAAAATAGCTCAATGGCTTATACTTCCTGGTAGACCTGTGGTACTACACTTGTTAGACTGACCTTTATTTTGAATTAGAAAATGTATTTGCTTAAGCCAGTGTAGTTAAGATACATGGAAAAAAAGTGACTTTGAAAAAGTGAACTCTTTGTCTTCCATACCTGCGTTTTGTTTGCAGGTGAGAGGGGATTTTTTTCTCTCTACTTGGCAGCATTGCGACTCGTGCTAACAAGCAAAAAACAAAGCTGTATTCAATGTAGTTCTCTTCTCCCTGCCTCCCAGCAGGAATAACTTTCAATAATAACACTTTCGAGGTAGTTCTTCTGATGAACCAGGAGGCAGAACAAGCCATTTGCACTTTTGCTGTTTATTTGGTTTCTACGGGGGTTCTTCTTTGCGTGTAGAGATGGCTGTTGAGATGTAAGGATGTGTAGGCAAAAAAGAAAGCCTTGGTTAATAAAGTGAGACATTTCAAAGTTACTTTCTTGTTTTCCATTAAAATAATGATTGGACTGCAGTTTCAAGGATGAAGGGGCGAGTTCCCCAAAGAGATGTATATTGCTGTTGGCTGGATGTGTTAATAGGGAAGGTATTACACATATATGAGGTGTTAGGTGCTTAGCTACTTATTTGCCTGTGCAGCCATACAAATATATTGGCACACTCTTGTCCATGCATATATGCTTATAGCCCTTTTTTTTTTTTTTTTTTTTTTTTTTGGGTTCAAGAATTTAGATTAGCACTTAAATCTCCAGTTGTCACATGCAAATTTCTGGGGTTTGTAGTCAATCCCCAGCTAAGTGTAAGTTAAGTGTTGTGCTGTTCTGAGAAATGACAAACAGCATGCATGTGTATCAAAACAGGCTATCTGTGTGAAACGGTTCTTTCTCTCAGTAATGTATCATTTGCAGAATTTTGTCCTATTCTGGGAAGCATTGAAATGCAAACATGGCTCAAATGAGGAGAGCCCAAGCACAGCTACCACAGCCATCAAAAGAAAGCCTCTAAATAGAAAAGGAACTTCTGGAGTGGTTTGGATTAGAATGGATACAAGTGAGGGGAGGAGTAAGATTTCAAAGACTTAAAAAGGAACTAAAAAAAAAAACCTAAATGGTGTGATTATTTCTTGTTCTCTCTGCTGAAGGCACTGTAAGCACTGGAACTGATTTGATGGCTATAGCATCTCTATCACAATATGTCTTCAAGAACAGACTTGTACATACCTGTCAGGAGTGGTATCAGTAACTTTTGCTCTTACTTTATGGTAACAGTCTATTTGATCTTTGGAAATTACTTCCAGTGTTGCTTCTCAGTTCTTTGGATCTTAAACACCTTGTAAGTTAAATAGAGTTTCATTGTTTGTGGTTGATAACATTGCTTCATCAGGTTTTTCATAGATGCTACTTTTTAGAACCCCAGGATTTGTTTACTGCCATCTTTACACTTGAATTCAGTTTAAAAGATAGGCTGCCTGTAGATGTAGATGATACCAGAAATGTGTATTTTTTCCCCCCACATTCAGAAAGGGGAAAGAAAACTCAAAAGCTGTGGCCAAGTGCTGCTTGTCTACAAGAGAAGGGTTCCAAGGAGGGAAGAGATTGGCAGCACTCTCACTTCCAGTTCTCTCTTGTAGTATAGACTGGTAATATTGAAACATTTCAGTCAGATGATTTTATTTTAAGAAATTAATAGCTTTTAAAGTTGAGGGGTAATTTTCTAAATTGCCGAGATAAAACTTAAAAAATAAACTCTGCTGCTAACTCAATTTGGGGGAGAGGCGAGTGCTTTTTGGACATATATTTGTTTTAGTAGCATAGAAATAAAAGTTTTATAGACCTGCTTGCCAGTGTTGGGTTTCCTTCTATTTGACCTGTGTGTGGATTTTTTGGGTAAGAATTTTTACTTCGGTTTCAGTGGGGCTGTGTGTTTCTTCAGTGCTATTTTTACTCGCAAGTCAGGCAAGTATGGCTCTAGTAAGTATTTAGTTGGTAGACTGTCAAGTTAGAAAAGCAAACATGCCGCAGGAGATACGACAGCAAGTTAATTTTCATAGTGTTTTTCTCTACTGTGCTGTTGCTGACTCAGTATGCTGCGATGGTGTTTGGAGCAACTGTATAAAGTTGATGAGGGTTTTTTTTTTTTTTGGCGAGGTGCGTGTTGAAAGTGTGATCACTGATACAGCAGATGTAGTTCTGCTTCTAAAATAACCAGTAAAATATATTAACAAGAATTAGGATAGACTATACCTCTCTAAATCCTCAGGACTTCTGAAAATATTAGGAAATGTGTTAGGGGAGCACTTGGGCAAGCCATCCTTTTTACATATGTATAGAACCTGGAATGGGTCTGCTTCCTGTATTCCTTTAGTCCTCTTTCCACACAAACATTTACCTGTTTCGTTCTTCACAAATTAATTTACTTCAGTGGGAAGTTTCCTGCAAGATTTAACAGAATCTGAGTCTGATATGTTTTTCCTCATTTCTCCCCATGTCTTCCTTACACATTTAAAAAGCTGGCATGGCTAGTTAACTGCCAGAGTGGTGGATGAATGCTCCTTAGGTTCAGGAAAACTGGGGGCCTCACAGCAAGGGGAGCCTCTATTTAGTTTGCGTCACAGTTTGATCAATCTTGGTGCTTTCAGTGCTTTTTAAGAAAAAAAGCTTGCAGTCAAAAACATGGTACTGTTGGCATCATTTCTGTATATATGAGGTGGCAGCAGTGATTAAACAAACATGACTTTAAAGCGTGGCTTAGTTCTAAAAACGGGCTTGTAAATTAACGCCTTCACTGACTGTTTGCTCCGTATGTGTACGAAGACATGAAGTATAATAGACAGAAGAGACAAAAATACGATTATTCCTAGTCTTGTCAGCAGCAGAGTAAACTGGCTACTATTTCTCCCTAAGCATCATCAGAATTGTAGTATGAGTTACAAGGCTAATGATTCTTACCCGTGCTAACCCTCACGAGCTCATGTTGCAGAGGTCTCTGCTAATTAAATGACTGATACCTCTGGACTTACATGAGCTCTGTGACAATCATGTGCATGGAAATGAGAATGATTGTGTCTGGTGTTGTAGGTTTTCTTTTAAAATACATTATAGACTTTATTTTTTTGCTTCTTAATAACATCTGTGAATTTACTGCTATGTCTTTTAGCCAGTAGCAGATCTGCAGAAAGACAGAGAGTGGATACAAGTATATTTATGTGTAAATCAGAAACATGAAATGGAAAACATCACTGTCGGCTGTGAACAGACAGTAAATTTTCAACAAAACACAGTTGCAACCTCAAATAATTTTCTTTTTGGAGTGAGTTTCAGGTAGAGGTGGTGTCTTTTGTGATGGACACTTACGGTTTAGCATCTAAACTAGTATCCAAAATTATGCTTTAAAAAACTTTCACCTGAAATAAGCAGTCTAGAGGTGGTTGCTGAGTGCTAAAACTTGATATTTGTCAATCAGCCAGCACACAGGAGAAACTGTACTTACATTGCTGCTGCAAACTCCAGGCATCAGGATATCCGTATAAACCAGATAAACATCACTATGTGCGTATATGAAATGAAGCATCAAGACCAGTGTCTTAGCAACAGTTATGTTTCAGACCTGGGAAATATATTTAGGGATTTCATTAAAAATCTGCAATTTTAAAGCTAGATGCCAGTTTGTAGACTAGCCTTTCTATTTTTAGAGAGTGATAAGAATGATAGCAATTCTTGATGAAGTTTGAGTCTTTGCTGTTGCTAATGATTATGCCATTGTTATTTATGCCTGTAAATGAAGGTTTTAAAGATGAAAAGAGATGAAGCTTCAGAGGCAGCTTCTGGGACTCCATCCTCAGAGGAGTAAATCCGAGATTGGAGGCGGGTCCTTGCAGGACCCTGCTGTTCCTCTCATGGGTTTCTCTCTCAATTGGTTTGCTTTTCAAAGGAGACAACTGTATATATTACACTAATTAATATATTTTAATAAGAGGAACAGTATTCCCACTAGTTCCTCTGAACTAAAGCCCTTCACGGTAACCTTGGACAAAAGAAATGCTGTAAATGTTTTTATCACAAGTGATTTTGTACTGATTTTATGGGATTCTCTTTACCTCCCTTTCTCTTAAAAGTGAGATTAACGTTTCTGCAAGAGAAGGCCTCCGTTTGGCCTCATTAAGTTTGCTTTTTGCCCTTGGTACCCCTGTGGTGATGGGAAACTTGTATGTAGTCTTTGGGGTTTTGTTAGTGTGAAGGGGAAAAGAGGAAATGCCTTTGTGATCTAGATTCATTCAAATGGGAGGGTGGCTGTTTCTCTTCTAAGAAAGTGCAAAGGCGCATAAAAATTGCTTGAATGTGTCAGTTAGGGGGCTGATTTTTGTAACCAGTGAATTATAGCCTACCTTAAGATTTAGGCAATTTGACTTCTTAAACGAGGTATATAAAGGCATATCTCAGAACAGCACTTGTTATTTTATATGGTTTTAGGAAGGTGAGTCTAAAATAAGAAAATTCTTAATTATGTTGTAACCGTTTTGAAACAGTAAGTAATGATTTTCATTAAAGTGCTTTGAGAGGGTTTTGTAACTGTCAGCAGTTTTAGTGTTTTTTGGGTGTTGGTTTTGTTTTGGTTTTATATAGAGCAGATGATATTTAATGAATTCTAAAGAATTCAGCAGTTGCTTATCAGTTAAAAGTGGAACAATTTATCACATCATAGCTGTTCACTGCAAAGGAAACTTTCATGTGCCATCAGTAACTTTTTGGGTGTCTTGGTGGGTGTCTCTAAACCATCTCCTAATCCCAGTAAATAAAATTGGCAACAAGCTGCTGCTGAGAGAAGTTTTGAAAGAACAGTCCTAACTGCTTGGAAAGGTAGGAATATCTTAGTAGAGAGATGGTGTATTTCTGAACGCAGTGCTGAATTCTGTTACCATTTCAAATTCAGCTTACATTACTAGGCAGTTCTTAAGGTGCTATTTCCTCTGTAGGAGAGACTACAACAGTGATTAACAAGTGATATATTGGTAGAGTCTAATGTAGAGTGTATTTATTCCTTTTAGTATTATTGCAGTGCTTAGGAGCTCTAAAGACCGAGATCTTGTTGCCCCAAGTATTGTACAAAGGAAATGGGAAGGTGGGTGAAGGGAGAGGCAGTCTCTATTCCTGACAGTTTACAATCAGTGTGAAGAGAAAAAGTTAAGTTCGTTGCAGGCTCGTGGGGACTTTTAAGAAAGATAGTGAGCAAGCTTTGCTGATCTTTGAACACATCCTACAAAATGGCAAGGACAGGACGGAGGAAGCTCTTTTAAAAGGTACTGTTTTGAAAACTAGAAATAACAAAAACGGGCAGACGCTGCTATTTGCTATTTTGGCGTCGAGACCAATGTTTTGCAGATGAGATTATTTGGAATGTGGAAGAACTTGATTGATAAGCATTGATCCATTAGAGGAAGGAGCACTGACAGAGAGATGGAGAGACAGGACACTTAGGCATAGAATTCCATGCGGGTCCTCACATCTGCCTTGAATCCAAGATGATGTGCAAGCTATGTTCCTGAGTGACCAAGAATTTATACACTGCTTTTGGATTGAGAGACACTGAGAGAAGTCTTGTGAGGGAAGGATCGATGCCTGTTTTTACTGTGAGCTGAGAAATAAAACATAGCTAGGCATATGCTACATATTATCCCTGGGCACTGATATGACTTCAGTATGGAATTCTCCATCTTGGTCATACTGTTGAACTGGAAAAGCTGGAGACAACTTAGAGAATATTCATGGAGGTAAAAACAGTAAGAACCAAAGAAAGAAAACAGAAGCTTCCTCAGCCAGCGTGGTTTAAGGTGATACAACTCTTTGAGCATCCTTTGAACTGAACCTTGTTCTTGGAAGTTGTCTGTCTGTAATAGAAGGGTGCTTTACCCGGTTTCATGGGTTTGGTTTGTACAACTTCTGTGTTTTCCTAATACTCATGTATTTTAACTAGTTTTGATAAAGTTACCACTTTCTGTGTAGTTTCTGATTCTTCTGAAATGCTGCATAGCCAGTCATTTTAATGAAAGTAGGAGAACTGAAATTTTAACTACCAAGAGAAGGTTGGTAGGTTCTGAAGCTGTTTTGGAGCCTGCTGCTTACTGATGTAATTGAAAAGGGCAGTAGATGCTGAAATCAATGTAAGTGCAAGTCCCTGCTATGATTATGTGTCAAACATTTGCCTTATGAACACACACACACACACACACGCACTCCTAAAAAGTTTGTTAAACCAGGGCCCAGATGTAAGAGACAAGTATCTATTTTTTTCACCAAATGCATAAAAAACACACTCACGGTTACCCTAAACAGTCTCATGCACGACTGAAAATTGCTGTTCCATTGGCAATGATACTTTGCCTGTAGCACAGCTCAATCATAGCAGACTTAATGACAGAATCATCAAGCCAAGAGCATCTAGTCTAGACTCTGAGTAATTTGGACTCTTTCGCTTCCAAAATATTATATTGGTCGATGGTCTGTGAAGGCAAACAAAAAATAGCTGCACAGATAGTGCCTGATTTAAATAGCCAGAATTTTAAGTCCTAACCATGCTCTATCATGTTACCAGGCTCTGCTGAAATGAGTAAATCTCAGACCTCTCCATCCTGGTGACGTTGTTCAAATTGAAAATGTCACGAATGTCACCTTCTGAGCATAATGCATGAACATGGAGTTTTAATTACATTGCTTAAAAAATGAGTTTACAAATGATCAGATTTGCTCAGAGTTATGATGAAGTCCTGTTGCTGTTCAAGACCAAAATGAATCATCAGTTTGTTTGCTGAATATTCACGCATCCTTCATGCAACAGAAAACATGATTTGCTGTGAAACAATAGAAGACATGTATAATTTGAGGATAGAATGCACTCCAGAGTCTGAGACACAGTGATGCATAGGCACATGACTTCAAGCTAGTATTTCAAGGCCTGATTCTGTAGAGCAGTTGCAGAAGAAAGTGCTTTTTGGTGCTTTTTTTGTTTTTTGGGGCTACAAATATAACTGAGCTTGGCAGTGGAAGTGCAGTACACTTACTCATTAAATTTGAGCTGTGGAGTTCTCAGAGTGGGTGGAATAAGAGGATTTGAGAAAACTATAAGGAATTGTCCACCCCCTGCAGACCTCAGATCCTGCATTTATTGCGTGCAGTATTAAAAGCTTCTAAAAGCACTTTTTGTATGAGAATGAAGTTGCTATTAGACCTTTTGTGAGGATGTATGTCAGCATGTTGGGTTTTTTTCCTGCCGAGGAACTCTCTGACAGTTGAAACTCACTAATCTCATAAATCTGAGTTTAGCAAACCTTCTTTAGTGAAGAATGTGATTTGATTTCTGAGGTGAGTTTGTGAGAATTTGAGCCAGTGTGTATTTTCAACACAATATGGTATTTGCAGCTGAGGTATTTTGTTCAAGCTGAAGTTTGAATCCAGGCTCTGTGAGTGGACCCTGGCAAATTAACTCACCCCAATCTGAAACAAATCAGCACAATTACAAGAGGCTCACATTATAAAAAACCAATCCACCCAAAACGAACACAGAATTTCTAGAAAGTGACACTGGCATTTCGTTACACCTAAAGTGTGTGGTAGCTCCTGATACTACGTTGGGAGAATTCTTATGAATTTGCCTTACAACAATGTTTTCATCTCCCTGATAAAAGTGTGTCTAAGAGTTGTTTTCATTCTGTGACGTGAGAAGTTGATGTTAGCAGTAGGGATGGTAGGGAAGGCTGTTGTAAATACAGTCTAACAAACGAAGAGAAGCTAAAGGGGAAAGATTTTGGTGATGACTTGGCTTGTGATTTGTGAATGTTCAAGTTCATTCTGCTTCTTCACATTCAAAATCAATCATGATGGTAAGCAAGTTTAAGATGCTGTTTTATTTCTGAATTTTGACTTGTTTTCCTATGTTTAATGGCAATTCCCCTGAAAGGGTCAGCACGTATTTCTTATACCCCTTGAAATGTCTCGGCAAATGAGGTGTCTTTGTTCCTCCACAACTTGTGTGTTTGCTTTAAAACAACTAAAATGTATTGCAGGAAAACCATTTGCCTTTTTATTTCACTCTCATGAAAGTGATGGAAGGTACTGTGGAAGTACCTGACTGTAAGCAGCCACAACCTCTCTCAGCTAACACAGTTACCTTAAAACAGAAGGATGCACTTGGAGTCGTGTTGCAGTGAACCAGACATGTTCCATGTAGTAGAATTTCACTGGTCCCAGTTCTGGAACCAATCTTTCTCAAAAGTTAGATGTGTTAGTGGTAAGTCCCTGTATGTGTGTGTTTTGTCTGACAGGGTTGCTAAACTTGAAACTGTTCATAGATAAGTGTGCTACTTGTGAATAGAAAGGAAAACTTGTATTCCTATCTGCAGTTCCAGATAAAAGTCACAGGCTGTAAAACATACCAACAAGCGGGCGTTCTGCACACCTAATCTGGTGTCATCGCTGCCTGATGCACTAGTTTGTGCTTCATAGAATATTAATTCCAGTATTAACTCAGGGGCATGGATTTCATAGGCTTTTTCCAGTCTGAGGGTTGGTTTTTTTTGAGAGATGATGAAAAGCGGGTAAACGTGCCTCTGTTCAGCCAAATTTTTGTGTAGTGGTGTGTCCATGATGTTTTGGCTGGAAGTGAAAAAGTGTTAAAATCAAATCTTGTATACAATTATGGGTGTGATTGGGTGTTCAGTGAGGACACTCAAAGTTAAGAGGGGGGGATACAATATTAGTACCTGCTCAAAAGAAAAAAAATAAAAATCTAAACTAAATAAAATTTTTTTTTTTCTCCGTCTGCACGTAAGTGCTTCTTACCATTGGCCTTAGTGCTGCTACTGAATGACGTGATTGCAGAAGGTCACTAAGTGACCTGATTTTTCAGAAATGCCCAAAAATCAAGAGGCGTTATACCTTTTTGTCTCTGTATGTATATTTCTGTATTGCCTGCTAGCCAAGAATAGTTCTGTTATTCCTCCAAAGTTACGTGAACTTTGGAGGGCAAAAGAAGTCCATTACTGGCAGTATTTTTTTGGAACGGCGTGTCTGTGCTGTAAGTGGATTTGCTGTGATTCTTATTGCCCACACTAATGTGATAGGTTTTCTACTCCTTCCAGATGTGTAAAACACAATGTGGGGTGGGAGGAGGAAAAAGTATAATGAAAAACTTCTGGATTTCCGTATCATACACAATTCCTGTAATTTTGCAGAGAAAGCTTGTGGAAGTTCATATGATATTTAATGTAAATGCAGTTATTTGATTAGACCTCCTCAAGGAATATAGAGAAAAACAAAAAGCTAATTCTGGACCCTCCAGATGGGCCATGTGAGTGCTACTAGACAGTTTGCCCGTAAAAGCAACTTGCTTCATATATGAAAAGGAAGAGATTGTAGGCCAGAAATTGTACTGTAGGTGGAAATGCACCTGAAAGGATTCCTGAGCTATGAATTCGTAGAGTAAGCTGATGACAGTTATCCTCCTTCCCTCCTTGCCCAGTTCTCCTTGTGAAACCAGAGCTCTCTGGACTCTGCTCTAATACATGAATAAATTAATAATTATCTTAATTCTTATCTGATCGCAGGTAACTAATTGTCCCTGATGCACAGAAAGGTTCAACCATTTCTGCTGTCATCTCTGTTCTGTAAATTTGGAGTATTGCCATGTGGTCAACAGCATTAATCTGTTAATTTAGTAGAGGCTAAGGATTTAGCCAGATGAACACACTTCAGGAATACTGTTGATCAGTAGTTTAAATATTTAGATTAACCTGTGCCTCCTTGTAAAATTGACCAGACAGGTCAGGTTAATGTCAAGAAAATTCGAAAGTGTATTTCCCTAAATAGAAGCTGAACTGAATAGAAGCAGCTGTAACACTCCATCAGCCATGTGGAGAGTTAAGAAAAAAAAGACTTTTTAAAAACTTATGATCCCTGTGAACCATGTGCTTTCTTTCCTAGTCTTTGAAAACCGATCTATTTAGGGTTTAGGTTAAGTTTTAATAAAAGATGTAGATATACAAAATATCTTGTATGAACTCTGCAGCTTGTTTATTCCTGTAAAATCGTAACTGTATAATTGAGTTAGCCACTGCATGTATGTTTTATGTTGTGGATTAACATTTCATAGTATTAATTGGGGAATGGGGAGAAAGTGTCTTTTTGATTTGTATAACTGCAGGTGCATGTTAGTAGCTTTAAAATGCTAAACTAGGACTTGAAAGTGTTCTTAATGGTAAGTTGATTTCCTTTTTAATTGCATCTCAGACAGAGGGCAAAAGTTTGTCTTTGAATTTAACTGTGAGACAGCTTTCAAATTAAGTTTAAAAAAAAGGTCACTCTTGAAATGACAGGCGACAGGACTCTGTTTATCATCATTTAGGCAAATGAGGCTGGCTTAGTGACACAAATCTTTATATTGCATGTAAAGGGGATAGTGCAGAAAAAAAAACCCAAAACCAAGTGGTGCTATGAAAAAAATGATAGTAAATGGTATAAAATTGCAAAAGTTACTTACTTAGAAAATAATTTGCCTGTAAATGGGATGCTTTTTATCTTGAAATATGTGTGTCCTGAGATGTTTCAGTGATCAAACAGACTTTCAAAATACTTTATCCTGGCAAATGAAGGAGCTGGATACAGGGTGCCTCTCAGATCAGTTTGGGTGAGATGTTTCCTACCTTTACTTTGACAAATAAGAGGGGCTTGTCAGAGGTAATACTTTCATCACTTCAGACCCATTATTATTCTAACCATCTCAGATAGTTCGTGTGCTCTTAAAACTGAGTCTTTGGAAATAATACGTAGTTTTAATAAATTTTTAATGATGTAGCATAGTGTGAAATAACTGTAGTTTGTCTTCATTAGCATTCTGTGTGTTAGGCATGAATTTTCACTGTATTGACTAACATGACTCCAGGGAGTTTCCTTTATACTTGTTGGTTTTACACTTCAAAAGTGATAGGAGTCCCAAAACTCTTTCAGAAAGCAAACTGACTGTCAGCATTCCCTCTATGGAGGAGAAATTAAGCTTCTTGTAGGAGTTGGTGTGGGGATGCAGAGGATAGGGGAGACAAAAAATAAAAAAAAAGAAAATATCTTTTAATGGTTTAATAGGTTTTGAAGTGTATGGTTTCTCTATGAGTTTTTGTAGGAAAAAGCTTTAGGGATGTGGTTAAAGGAGATTATGTTGGTATGGCCAGGTCCTTTACTTTGCAAATGTGAAATTTCAACCCTTAAAATGAAAAAAATATCCACTTACAAAAAAAGACATCTAATGCAATAATTAACAAACCTGTGCTTATTTTTTTTTTAAACTTTTAAAAAAAGTTTTAATTTTTTTATTAACTCTCTCTTTTGTTTTCTTTCTATAAGCTTTGTGGGAGATGGGAAAGAAGGGTTGCTGCTGTAGCTTGTTGCATAACCTTTTCATGAGAAATAATTTTCAAATCCAGTTCCTGTCCCTTACAGAAAAATCTACTACAGAGAAAAACAGAGACTGCAAATGTTGAAAGGAAGTTGTAAGTCTGTACCATGAAGGAATGAAACTGTTCAAGTCCTCAAAGGGCACTTAGAGACACTCTCTAAATCACCAGCAAAACAAAGCTATTCTTTGGATCTTGTGGCTTGTGGGATTCTGAATTTAAGGTGTCACTGCTCAGGGTCTCAAGTGGGAAAGCTGACTGCTTCTAAGAAATGAGAAAAAATTCAGATTTATTCTGTAGTGAGACATCAAGAATTGAACGAATCCCTTTACTAAAAGGGATTCCATGAAAAAACAGTTGCTAGTGATTGTGTATGTTTGGTGGTTGCAGAAGCCCAAAATATACTTTATAGTTCATTATTAATAAATCAATTTGCATTGGTTTAAAGTGCACCAATCAGAGCAATCTAGACAGCAATATGTCATATTTATTCTGACATTGTTTGAGAGCACTGACCCGTAATTTTTTTATTTCATGAGAAGGAGGATCGAGGAGAAAATAATTAAGCAGGACAGTCATTCTCAAGGCTATCTTCTGATTAATGCTGAATTATCAGACATGTCAATATTTGAGGTCACATCTCCCCTTTCAGAGAGTAAAAGCATCCAAAAGTCCAGTAAATTTTCGGAAGGGTAAATGAGGAGAAACAGTTTATCTTAGGTGTTTAGTTGGAAATTTTTAATTGGGATAATTGATTAAAAGAATATTAAAAAAAAAAGGATTGAAGAATGGCTTAAGAAGAGCTCGACTGAAAACTACATAATGTTTTTTGTGCAAATGTATGCGGGGAAAGCAGTTTGTTGCTGAGAATTGCAAGACAGTTACTGGGATGGAGAGACTAAAGACCTCCCGTGCTACTGGGTATGGGTGCAAGTATGTTTATTTCTGTGCTCCAAACGTGCCATAAATTTATTGCAGGCTTACTGGGGTTCTGTGTAGCCTTTTGTTGACTTCTGTAGCAGGAAGAACTTGGAGATTTTTCTTAACTATACATGTGTGGATTCTCCTTCTCTTCAGCTTTTTCTCTTTCACGTTTTGCTCTCTAATCTTGTTTGCTCACCAATTTTTACATAATGGAGTTGTAGAAACAATTGCTTCAGAAGCATATTACTCGATGTACTTTTTTTTTGTAGTGATGCTCAAAAAAATATTGATAAAAACAGAGTTCAGTTTGTGACTGGCTGATGGATCTTGCCTTTTTGGCTGAGGCAGAATTATGGAGCAGGGGAATGAGTTAGGAGAAGAAAATTTAAGTGAGAGTGTGACAACACATACACAGATTTGTATGTTGACCTGGTATTTTTCATTTAAGTCCTTTTGATGGAGTTTTTTTCCAGTTCTTTCCAAGGATCCAGGCAAAGCAGCTGTTTTATGGTTTTTGTTTAGGATAGGTTATTAAACCAGTCAAGCTGGTTCCTTTTTTTCCACGTAGCCAGACATCTGCCATGTCTCCCTTGAGAGTGTATTATGGAAAGCGTTTTCCGAAGGGAGCTGGATCTTTGTGCCTCTTGAAGCCACTTAATAGTCTTTTTGGCAATGATGAGCAAACCTGTGGCCGTCTTTGGTAAGGATGTGAAGATTTCCCTGTGGGCGTATGCAAACCCACACTTCATGTTAGCGTATGTCACCTTAATGATAATTGGAGTGATTTGTGTGTATAGGCATTGGGGAAACCTCCATTGTTACAAAAAAGTTCTTGCTGTTTTTAGCTTTGGTCATAAGCAATTAATAGATACGTGGCTGTTGTTGTGCAAAAGTAAAGCACCTGCTGGTAAAACTACTAGCTAGAAATGAGAATGAAGATCAGCATTAAGCCCTACAGGGCTTATGGGTTGATCGTGCTTTATGTTAGTGAGCTGTACACATGGCACTCTTCTTTGGCTGTTGGCTTACAAGAAAAGCAGACTGATGGGGTGCGTGAGAAGTGTGTTGCAAAGACATATGGTATCCCACTTAGGTGCTTTGGAGCAGTGATGTTGTTTTTACAAAATGGGATATGCTTGAGAGAAAAAGCAAGACTCTGTTAGTAACACTCGAGATGAAGTTTGTTGCCTGTGTTACTCTGTTTGCAGAACTGAGACAATGCAAGGAAGGAGGGCAATGCAAGAACTGAAAGGAATAAATACTACTTTGTGATGACCCATATTTTATGTAAAAATGTATTTTGGGGGGTGGAATGTTAAGGTACTGTGGAAGCAAAGTAGAATTGTTACAGTAAAGAAGACTTACGAGCACACTGGGAACTTAAGCAGATAAATTATTGATATTGATGTACCTGTCTGGGGGCAAGATCTGAGTTATTGGGGTTTCCCTTACACTTCTTCAACAACAGTTGCAAGATGTCTCCTGTACTGTAAATTAGAAAATAATCTACTTTAATTAAAACCATCTGGGAACATAAAGGGGACTGAAATTTGGGGAAACCACCAAGGTGAAAGCAGTATTTTTCTATATTTGTATATTTATAGCTGCTTGTTTTCAAGGAAGGAACTGTCTCCAAAGCAGCCTAATGGATAGAATGAAATAATTACATTTTATTTTGCTGTCAGTATTTTGTGCATATTCCCTTTAGATGGTGAGTAATTGAAATTTAGATTTCAGCTTGAGCAGTGTACTGTACTAAATACAGTGTATGGGACAGTGCAAAGGTATTTTCAACATCTGCACTTCAAACCCTATAAAATTACAAAACTAATTTTGGGTAATTTTGGTAATTAATGTTGAACCAAAGGCAGTGATCAATTTTTTCATGCTTCTAGATGGCAAGATAAAAGTGGTGTTTCACTTGACATGGAATGGTTTGTCTGACTAGAGGCCATATGCTTCATTTTGGACACTCTGTGTCCAAGTGAATAAAAATGGAGATTTGAAGTGCTGAGAAGGCGTCTCCTTTCGCCGGATAGCTTGGGCTTTGTTTTAACTGCCCTGGAAGTGCTAGGTGGAGCCCAAGTTTCCCACGTATCCGCAGTAATGACTGAGCTGTTGGGTGAAGAGGGAACAATTCCAGCTTCTGAGGGAGGTTTTGTGACACTAGCTCTTAGTTTGTTTTTTCCCCAGATGAAATTAGTCAGTAAATTTGACCTGGATTCATCAATCGTTTCAAACTGGCTGAAACCACATTTATAGAAGAAATGCCTGCCTGCTTGAGCAAAATGCCCTTGGCTTGTTTGCAAATGGAGTAAACGTAAGAATAGCTCTATGAAATAGTCACAGATTTGTAAGATCAGCTTCAGCACTGCTGCCATCCTGTTAGGAGGGGGAATAGAATTGAACAGCCTCTTATCTAAATTTCCCACACAAATTCTCTGGTGTAGCACATGGTGTATCTAATGCTGAAAGCACTGTACCGTTGAGAGCTAATTTTCTTTATTTAGATTCAGTAGTTTGCTTATCCTGCTACAGCTGATAACTTTATACAGAGACTTGAGCTTTGATAAGCAGAACAGGAAATATTTTGGATCCTGTGGATATGGGAATGACAGTATTGCTCTGTTTCATGTTAGTTGAGTACTGGAGAATTTATTGTGTTTTTGAAGTAAAACACACCGACTTTGCAGTTCTAATCTTCGGAGCTGTCTGTGTGCATGTGTGCATGTATGCATGGCATAAACATTGTTCTCCTTTTTTCACCTACTGTATGCTAGGATCAGGTTCCCAGCTAAGAGCAACGAGATATGCCCAACTTTAATGGTACTGTACTGATTTCAATCAGCTGAACTTCTCTCCCTTAAATCACTGGCTATTTAGCTCATGTTCCCCTAACTTGTAGTTGAAGGTTATTTTTTGATTAACGCTGCCAGAAAATTTTCAGTGGCACCTGGATGTTTTATGTGTCAGTACAATGGGTAGGTACCGAGTTACAAAAGCTGATGTGCAGATATTTGTTTTTTATGAATGCGTACAGCACGGGTGTGCGTGACCCTGGAGCCATATAGAAAAATATGAGTCTTTCAGTGATAGGAAAAGAGGCTGACCTCCTCATTACCTCACAGAGCCAGACACATTATGAGGTAATGCCTTATTCCTTATATTGCTGTGAAGATCATATGTGTTTTTGTTCTTTTACCTTCATCTGAAATTAATTTATGGACTTTCCGAGCCTTTTATGTGTAGTGTAGTGCATATTCTCTTCTGCTAGTTCGATGAGAATCCAGGCTAACTTCAGGGAATTCTATGGCAGATCTAGGAGCAGATGACTGTTTTTTCTCTGGAACTGCAGTGTGTCATCACCTCACCTAAGAATGGGGACAGGTGTTGCAATTTTTGAGAGAGAATCCTAGAAGAGAAAGGTGGAGCACCAGAAAAATCCCGTAACTGTCAGTAGACAGAATTCCCACTGTCTTTCAGTAGGAACAGAATGGCTTTACTCTTGTGACAGCGCCTGGGTGTGTTTTTAGGAGGAAAATTCTGTAATGTTTACACCTTGTCACAGACCGCTTCTGTGGTTCCATTACAAGAGTAAGGATGTAGATAAACTTTTCACCTTGAGTACCTAACATGAAGCACGCTACTCTGTATTTGGACACTTACGTAAGCAGTTGATTTCAAAGTGTTCCTACTGACTTCAAAGGAAAAATGTATCTTTTGATGTATACTTAGATGCCTAAGCGTAAAAACTTTGGCATCCGAAGTTTTTAAAGAACTACATTGTCAATGATGTGTAGCACATATATAAATATATATATATATATTTATTTATACATATATAGGAACAAAAAAAGTCCTACCTTCCAAAACGTGCCTAAAAAGGTTGAAGGCTGAAGTCAGAGTAGTTGAGTGTGGGAAGATAAAGCTCCAGATTCTTTTATGAGCAATGTAATCTCTTACAGGGACATGAGAAAGTTCTTTTTCATGGGAGGAGTCAAAAGAAAAGGCGTGCATTCTTGATGTTGAAAGCCTGCTTGTGCGTTTCATGTTGACCTCTTTCAAGGGCAGTGTATCCATACATAAAGGAATGCAATGCTGATGAGTTTAATCAAGTTTGTCTGAAGTGCTCTAAAAGAAGTGGTTGGGGGGGAAAAATTAAGATGCAGGATCTACTTTTTCTTCACAAACACCTTCCTGAAATTTTTTTTCTGTCTGCCATTGGATATAAGTTCAGGTGATTCCCACTCCTCTCTTACTTAATTTGACTGCATAACACTTGGGCAATAAATTCTGTTGCAGTGAATTTCATTTAACCCAGCCCTGGAAATGCTTGTATTAGGTGTTCTCTGGATGGTACCCTGATTAAATTTAATAAATCAGTTCCTCTGCTGTAGCTAAGGTATACAGAAACTGAGACATCTATGGAGAATGATGTCTGAAAGGTCCTTTTGTTTTGCAGTCCTATTTGATGTGGCAGTAAAGTGTTGCCGTAGCTTTTTTCATCTGTTATACAGAATGTATTTTTATCTGATATCTCTTATCTGGTTAGAAAATTGAATTGAAGGGAAAATGTAAATGTTAGGTAAAGAAGTGCAGTTGTAGCATAGAAGTCTACCACAAAATGCACGTTCCATAAAACCCAGGTGTAACCACATGGAGAAACAGTTGAATTCTTCTGTTTAAATCTTCTTGAAATGCTTTTAATGTTTTAATTATGGTGGAAGCATTCAGTACTAGTAATAATTCAAGATTACTGCTACACTCTGCAATCTGAAACTACTTTGGAAAAAATACTCTGATACATTACATATGTATGTGCTTTTGCACTTGTCTTCTTCATTCCTGATATGAAATGGTAAAATGGACGCATGAAAAATGACAAGATTTGATACAGCAATGTGTCCAGAAGATACTTTATTCTTAAATAAACTATTTAATTTGAAGGAGACCTGCGATGACCATCTAGTTTAACTGCCTGACCACTTCAGGCCTCCTCACAGGACATGCCTTCCAGCCCTTTCGCCAGCTTTGGTGCCCTTCTCTGGATGCATTTGAATACCTTCTCATCTTTCTTAAATTGTGGGGCCCAGAAATGCACACAGTGCTCCAGGGGAGGCCTCACCAGTGCTCAGTACAGTGGGACAGTCACCTCTGTTGGCTGGCTGGTGATGCTGTGTTTGATGCACACAGTATGAGGTTTGCCCTTTGGGCTTTCAGGGCATGCTGTTGACTCATGCTGGCCCTGCTGTCAACCAGTACCCCCAGATCCCTTTCCACAGAACTGTTCTCCAGCCACTTCTCCAGCCACTTTTCGCCAAGTTTATACTCGTGCCTGGCATTACTCTGTCCTAGCTGCAGAATCATGCATTTTTTTTCTTTTTCAGTTTTATGCCGTTAGTGCCATTTAATGCTCCAGTTTATTTAGATCCCACTGCAAGGCCTCTCATCCCTCAAAAGAGCCAATAGCAGATCCCTGTGTGGTATGATCAGCAAACTTACTAATGGTGCCTTCAACTGCTGTGTCCAGATCATTGATAAAAGTATTGAACAGAACTGGTTGGAATTTAGCCCTTGTGAGCACAGCTAGTGACTGGTCACCAGCCAGATGTTAGCTCCAAGTATCAGCTGTTACTATAACCACATGTTTAGTGAGAAACTATTTGTCAAACTATTTTTGATCCATGCAGCCAAGTTCCTGGGCTCGTCTGTCCAGTCAGATACTCTGTCTTGTTTGCTAAGGAAGTCTTTTTTAGTGGACTTGTTCTCATTTGCACTATTTTACAAGAGCTAGCACTGGCCAAAAGCACAATGGAAAGGCATCATTGCACAAAGATTGTCTGAGAGTCCTTTTCCTACCACTCTTGTGTTCCCTCTCCTATTCCAGATGGAGGCTAGCTGTTCAAAAGAAGTGATCCTCCTGGGGTTGCTAAGAAGGGCACTTGCCTTTTATTGTGGTTGGTTCATGGAGCACAGGAAAAAGATGAGTGGAGCAGTTGGCCTGAGTTTCCTTATAGAGAAGAGAGGGAAGTATTTTTCCTGATATTTAACAGAAATTGAATTTATTCAATATATATAGCCATCGTGACAACAGTAATAGTGATGACAATGATAGTAGTAAATATCCAAAGTCTGAATCACAGTGTATTTCAGAATGCTTTATGAAATATATGTATTTCTTTACTTAAATGAGTAAGCTAACCTTTTTCTGTGCTCTTACTTATATATAGAGATGGAGAGAGAGAGAGAAGCTCACATGTAACAGGATTAATTAAAGGCATTTCAGTGGTGAGGGCGATGATCCTGTCATGGTAGTGCAGACTGGGCTGTGGGTAAGGGGCAGTGGCTGTCTGGAGGAATTGGGAATCCCTGGCAGGTGAGGTGGCCTGAAGTAGGGGATTTTGGAGTGGGGAAGAGTAGGGAGCCAGGCTTTCTGGAGGTATGCACCCTGCTTTAAGGAGTTTTGGGTGTGGGCATGGGGTCTTTGCACAGTGTATCCACCTCTCGTATTCAGAGTCGTGGACCTACTTTGCACCTTTCAAGCCATGGAATCACAGGTTCCCTGCTCTGCCCATAGGCACTGGCCTGCCTCCACTTTGAAGACTTCGCAGAAAGCATCATGCATCCCTCTTGGGCTGCTGGGAAGGAAAGGGGGTGGGGGAAGAAGAGGCTAGAGCCATTGGTGAGTTCTCCTTTCACAGGAACAGGAGGGCATCAGGTAGAATGATGCAGGGAGCTAGAAAGTGCTGTGTCCGGAGAAGGGAGTTTCTGTTCCTCAGGTTGCTGGGAGGAGAGTAAAGATGGCAGTTATTCCTGCTGTGGGAAAAAAAAAAAAATGAAAGAACATAACTTTGAAGCTTAAAAAAATGTTTTCAAATCTGTAGCTGTGCAGAGTTTAAATTGCACTTAAATTCCTACCTGACAAATGGCAACCATACCATCTGTACAGTTTGTCTGCAGGCCGTGCTGCAGAATGGCTTTTGTAAGAGCTGTGAATCATCAGTATTAGCACTTGTAGCTCTCTGGCTAGTCTGAGTAAGTAATAACCCAGAAGAACTGTATGTGAGGTCTCGGGAAATCATGGCATCTCAGTCTGCAGCCTAGCTCTTTCATGTAAGGAAAGATCCGTTTGTTTTTTTTTTTTAACTCCTTTTTACCTTGTAAGAAGATATGCATTTTCTTTTCTGAGATGATGGGAGACTTTGAAATAAAGAATCCAATACAAATTTTTCAGCAGCTTGTTTTCCTAATGTGCTGTTAAAATACTTTGATGTATGGTTCGTCCTTAATTCAGAAATGATTTATTGCAATATGTCCATCTAGTTTTTATGTTGTAGTGATGCTTGTTCAAGTAGTCACCTTCATTAAACCAGAATTCTTATCTCTCCCAGAAATCAATCACATTTTAGGTATTTTTTTTTTTGTGTACAACTATCTATTAGCAATTCAAGGAATGGAGGTATTGTTATCATTAAACCAGAATTCTTATCTCTCCCAGAAATCAATAACATTTTATGTATTTTTTTTTTTTGTGTACAACTATCTATTAGCAATTCAAGGAATGGAGGTATTGTTATCATGCTCCCAGGACTGCTACAGAAGTTGTAAGTAAAACAGAACTCAATCTAAGTTGTTCTCTTTTCATGACTGGAATAGATCATACTGATTGAAGTTTTTTAAGGCAGACGTGTTTTCCAGAATGACAAGGGTGCGTGGGTCGTAGGGTGGCTCTTTACAGTTTCTTTTGTCTGGCTCTCAATTTGCAAGGATCTGAAGCAATGTCCAGTTTCTTTTCCCCACAGTGAAAATGTGTAACCATAACAGCTTGCAACAGTCTTAGCATTCACTCACCTCCGTGCTGTCCGATAGTTGAATTGGGAATGACAGACACGAACTGTTTTTAATTCTTTCCTGGGGCTGAGGATGTTGAACAGGAAGGATATTAAATGTCAGATTATCACTTAGCACAAATTTGAGTGATGTCACTGAAATCAAAGCACCGATTTCCACCTGCTGAGTGTGTTTCCATAGTGTCTATACTCTGAATAAGGGCACGAATTTCTCCACTACCTGGCTACTAGCTCTTACAGTAAATTTTGATTTGCACTTGTCAGGAAGGGAAATTTCTGCCTGACAATAAACTAATTCTCGTGACTTGTAACTTACTTTGAACGATCTTTCCATTGTCAAGAAAATTGTGATAGTTTGGGACTAATCTCTAGGGCCTTTTCTTATTCAAGTTTTGATACAATTTTGTGAAGAGTTTCATAGGATGTGTACTAGTTACTAGTATCCTCTAACTTTCTGAATTTATGAAATATACAGGTCCAGTGGGCAGTGATGACTGTTGGCAGAGGCTTTTAAAAACGTCTTAGAAGTTACAGCTGTACTGGGAGTCTTAAATCTCAGTTAAAAGTGCCCTTCCAGCCTCAATTTTTTGACAGTTAGAGGAATATAGATCTCTTTTGGAAAGAAAATTGGTTTTATATGTCTCTTATGTAATATATTTAAGCACTGCACTAAACCATTTTTTGTCAATAACAAAAGATTTTGCCAGTTACATATATGCACCAGGTAGCACTCTGACAAAATGAAAAGCGGGTGCCATGCTGAAAGTTCAGACTCTTTGAAAAGACTAATCCCATTTTGAGTGTGCATTCAGAGCAGTTACAGGCAATCTTAATGTATTATTCTACAATTACACCCTTTCTTTTGAAATCTAAACTGTTCAAGAACTTAAATGGAGAGTAGAGTAATAGTTTTTAGATGACTGAAAAATAACAGGTTGGTAGCGTTATTAACTTGTGTCAAATGGAAAAGCTTGACTTTTTTTAGACTTTAAACTGTGACTGCTACTAGAATGTGCTTTTTGCTGTATGCTTGTGGTGAGAGGGCAGTGCACAGAGGAAGGTCCAGAGGCGCAGTGGTGTCCCAGAGGCACAACCTGTCCTTGGTGCCACTACTGCTCTGAGTCATGCCTTAAAAAGGTGCAGGGCACTTTTTCTTGATGTGGGTTTCTGTGCTCCAGCTACGCAAAGTAGTACACTCTTTCTCCAGGGAGACACACGCATCATTTTATGGGAGCCAGGTCTGGAGGGAGGCCCTGCTACAAAGTCCCGGTGTTCAGGTAAATCAGGAAGGTTGACAAGGCATGGAAAGAAGGGCTGATCTGCTTTCATGGGATAGCCAGAAGACCAGATTTCACAGCAGGAAATATGCCATGCTTTCTGACCTTGCTAAACACAAAGCTAGTTCAGGTTCTGGTTTCTGTTGTCTACTTTCTGGTATACATTGTGTATGAGATCCTTTATCTCTTGAAAGATCTCAGTGTTTTAGTTTGTGCTTATGTAGCTGTCTTGGTCTAACCTCAGGTGGCAACTCAGCCTCACCCAGCTGCTCATTCGCTCCCCCCAGTGGGATGGAGAGCGGGGAATCAGAAGAGTAGAGGTGAGAAGACCTGCGGGTTGAGATAAAGATAGTTTAAGAGGTAAAACAAAAGCCACGCAGAGAAGCAAAGCCGAGCAAGGAATTCAATCACCACTTCCTATGGGCAGGCAGGTGTTCAGCCACCTCCAGGAAAGCAGGACCCCATCACACATAATGGTTACTTGGGAAGACAGATGCCATCACTCCGAATGCCCCTGCTTCCTCCTTCTTCCTTGAGCTCTATATTCTGAGCATGATGACTTATGGTATGGAATATCCCTTGGGTGAGTTGTTCAGCTCTCCTGGCTTTGTCCTCTCCTAACTTCTTGTGCATCCCCAGCCCCCTCACTGGTGGGGTGGTGTGAGAGGCAGAAAAGGCCCTGACACTGTGTAAGCACTGCTCAGCAGTAATGAAAACATCCCTGTGTTATCAACACTGTTTCCAGCACAAATCCTAAACATAGCCCACACGAGCTACTGTGAAAAAAATTAACTCTATCACCAGCCAAAAGCAGCACATACACTCAATGCCACTCTCACACTGGTGTAATGAAGGATGGATCTACTGTGTGCTTGGAAAGAGTGATTGTAGTTGTATGAAATACCCCGGCTATTTGAGGGATAACAGTGAAGTGGGGAACAAGGCTAGGTGATTTCTGTGTACCTTGGGAAGATTCTGCTGCTGATGGTTGTGGTTCCTTTTATTATCAGTCTAGCCAGTTTTGAAATAGGTTATGAACACGTGACAGGTGTATTGTGAGAGTGGAGTTAGCAGATTCATTAGCTGTCAGAGAGACGCTGCAGTGTCCAGAGCTGTGAAGAATGTAAGGTTCTACTTGAGAGGCATTTATTACCCAACCAGACAGCTAATATGGCCTGAGGAGTTGACATTTAGTAACTCCTGTTTTCCTGTGTTACGGAAGTCATAAATTTCTCCATATTTTTAATAAGCCTTAGAAACCCCCTAAAAATTGTTTTTTACATTGATGCTGAACAGTCTGTTGTACACACCTGATGCATGCATGTGTTCTGTTCAGGCTTCATACGGTTCTGAGCATAGTGTGTGTTAGATACTTCTTGCCCCATAAGAAAGCAGGAAGGTATGTTAGGTCCTGAAAAACCAGATCGCATAGGCTGTTGTGTATTTGGAAAGAGCTGAAAGACAAGTATTGGTGTGTTGACAGAGGAAGAAGCTGTCATTTGGAGACAGAAACAACTGGTCACTGCTTTAGCACAGCAACTTAATTAGTTACCTGAAGCTAGAAGCGTAAATGCAAAGATACAAGTGCTTCCCTGTTGTGCATCCTGTTTTCCCTCTTTGTACTTTTGTGCTGAGCTTTTGAGTCCAAGCATGTATTCTGGAGTACACCCAAGAGAGCTGATGGTTGGAGGCTGAGTTTTGGGAAGCTACAACTACACTAGCTCTGCATCTGGAGGTTCTGTTAAAGCCTGTAGAATTGTGAGCCTTCAGGTTCTTTTCCTCTGAACCTCTGTTAACTGTTAGCAAGTCTGTGATATTGGCAGTGTCCAGGAAGCAGAAGGCATGTCTGTCTGCAGTTGGATGGAGCTGTATCCTCTCTCACTCCAGCAGTCTATTACTTCCTCTTTCTCACTTAAGACTGCAATTAGCACTTTTTAATGTCTTTGAAATATTAGAAGGGGAAACTGTGGTGGATAGTAATGCAGATGCTTGAACTTTTGAGGAACATTCTTTTCATGTAATGGTGGTGTCAGCTGCTTCCTTGGCTCTGTCTCGTTAATATTTTTTCTCTTGCTGGATTTTAAAAATGAATGCACACTGAAACCAAGACATCCAGGTTATTTCAGGGCTAACCTCAGTAAAATAACTGGATGACTTAAAGTGCTTAAAATGCTATGTTCTTCAGTGATGGACAGAAATTTCAAGGCTTACTTTTCAATAATCATTACTGAACAAGATAACTAAATGCACTATTAAATATAATGTATTACGGTAGTTCATATACTGTGGCTATTAACTTTTGCATCAAAACCCATTCTAAATGTGAGCAATTAAGAGAACCTCCTCTGTGGTGTTTTCATGAAGGATGTGATTCCCTCAGCTCTGGCTTTGTTTGTCAAGCTAGCATTTCTTGATGATCTCTTTAACTGGGTGCCTGCCACCTTGGTTCATGGTGCGTAATATGCCATCTATACATGTTCTAATAAAAGCATGAGACTTACTGAAATTGAATTTTTCTGTCAGTTAACATTGCAAGTTTCTTTCCAGTATGTTAAATAAAACTGACGTAAAAAAAAGGTAATTTATTTTTCAATAACTTGGATTTTAAAATCATATTTGCATGTAACAGAAACTAGCTCAATATACTGGCAAGCTGGTTAGCTACTGTAGACTTCTAATGAGGTGCTCAAGACTGTGATTATGTATTTCTTTTAGATCTGAAAATTGCACTATGGCCACTTGTACTGCACTGCTTTTGTACTTGTACTGCTTTTAATGTTTGAGGAAAACAGCTTGGATAATGAGAACGTGATATAGAAATAATATGAAACTTTTTTCCTGAGGAGCAGTGCAGAGGTGTTACAAAGGCTCAGGGTGAAGGGGTGATGAGAAAACTAGCTAGCAGTGTCCTTAATGGGCTGTTCTGGATGCTGATAATGTTGAAAGACATGAAAAGGCATCAGATATTTTTTTGTACCTTAAAAATAACTGAGTAACAGTCATCTTCCGTTGATTTAATTGTGAAGGCCGTATCTAATTTTCAAACAAACCCTTTTGAAGTGACTTGGAATGTGAGAATGTTGTTTTGACATGGGACGTGTGAAAATAAGTTTTTGCAGGGGAACTGCTCTCCCTAATGCAGCATTGTCAAGCATGGTAGCATAATACTGCACTGGTGCTGGGTGAAGGGGTAGGGTCGGGTTCATTCTACTGATCTGTGAAAATAACAGCCGTAGCTGCAGAAAAATGCACTCCTTCAGTACTATCCCCATTAACTGTATGGAAATATTGCTACAGAGTGACAAAGCTTAGATTGACACTGGACTATTTCATATGTAGAAAAAGGAGCTCCTATAAATTTTACAGGGCTTGGATATCAATGAGATCTCATTACTGTCCCTAATAGCAGTGCAAGTTCGTCTAATGGTTAAAGAAAGAGGATCTGAAGATGCCAGGACAGTAAATCTTCATAGCTTAATATTGAAGACATCAGTTAAGATCCAAGTGTAGGAAGAGTAAAAAAATCATGGCCTAATATTCCATCTATGTAGAATTGAATCATTTTGCTAAGTCATTGCTCTTGGAAGATCTAAATACCAGCTACATTATTTGAAAAGTGCCAGATTGATAAATACCACTAATAATGATAAAAAAGATAAATGCATTGTCTGAAGGGGATAAATGTGTTGGGGAAAGTTTTGTTGATCTGCAGTCAATCTAATTATTGGTTTGGGTTTGGTTTGTTGTTTTTTTTGGTTGTTTGTTTTGTTTGGGGTTTATTATAAAGCTCAGTAAGAGTAGATGTCAGACAAGGTAAAATTTTTAAATATAAAAAATTTATATTTTATATATATCTGCTGTACTTGTTCTGTGAAGTACAAGGTGGTTTCTGTAACTGTTATAACATGGATGAATCATGTGGAAAGTAACAGAGAAAAGAAATTTGTAGTATCATGGCATAATTCCTTGGTGCATATGTAGTCCTGGTCCCCTGTCGCCAAAAGGATAAAGTAGAACTAGAAAAGTCATGGGAAAGGGTGAAAGGCTGGCCAAAACTGTGGAGCTTGTTCTGTGCAGGGAGTGCCTAAGACTGTGTTGAATGAGGAGGGTGTAACATCTCAGTTGATCCAGAGAAGGCAAGCAGGTGATGACAATGCACTTGTTTCCTTAATGCGAGATCAAAACGGCCTTGGTCACAGAAAGCAGAGGTAAATGACTTCCGTGCAATGCACGGCTCGGCTGTGGAAGTCCTAGCCGCAGATGATGGATGCTGATGGTGTACATGGATTCAGAAAGGATCTTTATGAATTTATAAAATAAATGTTTATGTCTGTTAGGCATAAACCCTTGCCTCAGAAAATGCCTGAGCTGCAGTGTTGCTGGGATGATTTTCTGAGAAAACATTATGTGCTACTGCCCTATAACAACTATCCTCAAATATCCTCCTGTGGTCTGATAAACAAATTCCCTAATGGCTTGAAAATAGTCAAGTATCTTTAGAATTGCATGGCACATTTAAACTTCTCCAAAAGTTTAGAAAAGACATTGGAACCACTGAAAAAGGTACACAGTCAAATTTAGAAAGCTGCATTCTACAAGTAAGTTGATTAATTTTCACTTTATATGTTGCTTTTTTACTTTGGCTTTAAATAACATTGCAAAAATGGGTGAGCAATGTTAACACTGGATGCACATGGAGTTCCCAAAGAGCAAAGGATCAAACTTGTTTCTCCTCTCCCATGTATTGGCACAAATTACGTGAGGTTTACTCTATAATACAGAGATTTAACATTATGCCTAGTTTTAGCTGTGTGTCTTTCTCTACTAGGACCTGGTTTGGTCAGAAACAATGCATTAATGAAGCTGTTGAAGGAAACAAAAATTGTAATTCCTATTTATGCCTGTGATTTTTTTATTCTAGAAGTGGTTGTTGTTTAAGAATAGGACAGCAGTCCTGCTTGTCTTCCGTGCAGAGAAACTAAATACCTGCATTAGGCTTCTGCTTGAGTTGCATATATGAATAACTTTGTACATCTTGAGATAAGTGTCATGACAGGAGCCACACAGATGAATTCTCTGTGGTGAATTAGAGAAATGTTGAATTTGTAAGTTTCCTGTTCGGGCTTAATGTTGGAAGTTGGGTGAACCTGTGTTAAACTGAAGATTTGTCTAGACACCTCTAATGGTCTCAACTCTGAGAATATGAATTGATCTCCATAAATTAAATTCCGTATGATGGACTTCTGTTTTCTGGATATAAATGGTTTTGGTACTTAGTGAGGTGCAGCAATTAGAAGATTAAAACTTCAGTACTGGGCAATACTTCTTTAATGCTCAAAAATTCAGTGCTTTTTCTCTGCGTGTAAACTAAATGTTTGAATTCTGCTTTCAGAAGAAATATCTTCTAGGGTAGTACAAAAAATGATTTTTTTCTTTTGGTATAATGCCGTTTACAATGTACAGAACCACAGAATAAGGGAATAAAAATTAGGTGTTCTTTCATGGGAAAAAATCTATTAGATACCCTAACAGGCAAAGAATGATTATTGTCTAATATTTTTATTCAAAGGTGCTGCTCTTAAATTGCAACAGTATTTCTTTCTCTATATTTGAGAGAGGGGAAGAACCTAAAAAAAAAACCAACCCTCCCCAAAACCCACCCGCAACCTCTCCTATACTTCTAGGCTTTTGCAGATAACACTACTAGCTGGTTACTCCCACTAATTTAAACAAACAGTAATAATATTTTTTCGTAAATTAAAGGCAAGACTGTCCTTTGGTATCAGCAAAATAATTTGAAAAATCTTGATCTTTGAGGTCTCAAAACACAGTGGAAAGTGACATAGGATTTTTAAAAAATAAGATAAGAATTACCAATGATCAAAAGGCCAGAGAGCATTAAACATGCAAATGTTTCTCTTATTTTTGTATGAAAGCATGTACTATTGAGGAGTTGCATGACTGTGGAGTTTCTAATTTTTAATTTAGATATGCTAGGTATTAAATTGGAAAACTACATGGTGCACAAATGTTTCTGCTCATTACTGCCATCAGAATGTCATTGAGGAAAATTGTTTAGGTTTTCTCCCATCTAAGCATTTCTCATCTAAGCATTAATGGATTTTAAAATCTTGATTAGATGTTTTTGTTTTAGGAAGGAAAACCCAATTTGAGCTGTTTCATCGCTTTGATTCTTTTCTTCCTTAGAAATTACACCATATGTCGAGGATTTTTTATTCTCTTCATTTTCTCCTGTTGAAGGAGAGATTTAAAACAAAATAGTAGTAATTAAAAACTGGAAGTTATCTTTTGATTCAGTGGATTTTCCAGCACTTGATGCACTTCCATCAAGATTAAATGACTTTCTAAAAGATGTTCTTTATCTCCACTAGAAATTATGGATCTGTTCAAAGCATCAGCTGGTGAAATTCAAGAGGTCCAATTAGATGGTTAATCATAACACTTTCTTCCAGGTTTCAGTATCTGAATTTATTGAGGCTACTGGGCTCTTTATCAGCCAGTTCCATCAGATTTCTTGAAAAAGTTCATGGAATAGACAGTAAGCCATCGTAACAGCCACAGATACATAGTGCTGGGACAGAACTCCTCACAGTGGTGCCCCGATTACAGCCTGAATAAGGATTTGCTTTCTGGAATAAGACCTAACAAAGTGTGAATTGTGCTGCATAAATGCATTTCCAGTGCAGGGTTCAGCAGGAGGTCAAAGGATGAGTGCCATTCACATAAATATGAGTGTGAAGTAAAGGAATTAATTTTGGTTAACTGTGCACAAAGGAATCAATGGAATTATTAATCCCAGCAAGCTATTCATTGCTATTTGCTCTTGCAATAGCTATAAACTTTTTTTTTTAATTGAAGGGAGAAATAATTCCAACTAATGGAAATTATGGAGGGTTTTTTTCAGAGCTTTTCTTGAATCATGCCTTTGGAAGTGTTCGACTTTGGTTTGATAACAAGCTAAGGCTTCTAGTGTGCCACGTTCAGAAAGTAAATGGGAGAGATCTTAAAAATAGTTTATTTACTTGCATAGGTGAACTGGTGCTGTTCTAGGAACCTGCTTCAGTCTCAACCCTAGCTGCAAAGTTGATGTATGATTTGAACTTACGTCAGTGGTTCTTTTCGTAGCAGCCTAGTGTAAGCTAAATGAGTCCTGAAGGACAGTTCTGTGTCATACCTGTATGACACACTTCTACTTCTCTGTCACGTTTTAGTTGGTACATCTGCCCCTATAGCTGACCTGTGTGCAGTTCTCTGAGGCACAGGTCTACCCTTTAGCACGCTGTTAAGGTGAATTTAAAATGTGGGGGGTTTTGTCTTTAGAATGGTGCCTGGATTTAGGAATAGATCACTTGATTTAACCTGAGTGTGTTAGGGCATCTGAATGAGAGAGTACATCAGCACTGTGTACATGCACATCTTGTCTGGCAGTAATCAACTGCATCAAGAGTTTGGCATTTCAGCTGACCTGAAGCTGAAAAAAAAAAAGGCATTTGGAAATGTGTAGCAACGTGCTGAATTAGCTGGCGCAGCTCAGTCCACAAGGAACTGAATTATGGGTGTGTAATTTTACCTTGAAGGTACCATTATTTCATTATGTGTAGCTTACTGGACTTTACTGCAGATCATGATGATGCCTTGTTATAACTGGACATACTGTAACCTGATGTAATCAGGCCAATAAAGTGTTGAAAAAACTCAGAGTTAAATAATGCTGCATGCTTGCCCTACGAAAGGGAAAATTGGTTCCATCTGCTCAAATTAAATGTTGATTTAGACCTCATTTTCTGAAATGTAAACCGTACTTTTGAAAGGATTGCCTGGTAAATACTTTTGGTTTTATTATATGGATTTAGAAATAAATTGAAGAGAACTTCAGGTCTTACTTGTCTTCCTCTGGAAAAGGTTTCATTCAGCTGAGCAATGTTTTTCAATGTAAGTATATACAAAACAGCCCCTTTTGTCAGCTCAGCACTTTGTATACCTGATTGAGGGCTATTAAACTCAAATTTGATGCACTGGCAGAGTTAGGCGAGTCTTGTTAAACATAATTAAAATTCTGTGGTCAACTTTTTTCCCCCTGCATTCCGCAGCCAAAAAAAGCCAGTGTGTGTGCAATGAATGGCCTTTGTAGACAATCTGTTTGTCTCTACTGAACTGCTTTTGTTTTTACTAGATGTCTTCTGTATGGTCATTTTTGAATGTCTCTTCAGTGTGAGCTAAACTGCTAATACAAGTACCTAGAGTGATCTGGAGGTCTGTTCAATCTCAAGGAGCCTTAAGGTTCAAACAAGGGTCTACTGAAGAGCAAATCAGTTAATGGTTAAGACAAAATGTAGTGAGCCAAATAAAGAAACCACAGTTCACATAGCTGACATCATCCTATAATATCTCCCAGACAACACTGTGCTTTCTAATGTGTTTGATCCATTTTTTTCTTCAGTAGACACAAAGATTTCAATTGACTTGACTGCTCCAGAGTCCAAATTCTCGAAGGTATTTGAGTACTTAAAGATACGCATAGAAATTTCTTGGGATTAAAAAATAATGCATAAGCACTTAATTCCCATTTGTGATTTTAGGGGCACTGATTTGCACTTCTAGATACTGAAATACTTTAGAAGTCCAATAGAAAAGAAGGTTTTCCATTTTTCTGTGTGGTCTCTCAGGCACCCATTTGCCTGCTACACAAAACATCAGCGTGGAAAGAGGTGAGAAAAGAGTGGAAGCTGAAGAGCTGATGTTATGGAGCTTGTTTACCACAGTGAGCAATCTGTTTGACACCTTTGGTGCTTGTTTGTGGAGATGTGATGTGCGGGATGAGAAACTGTGACTGTCTGATGTTTTAAACATGACTGAACGCTTGATCTCTGACATTCTTAGTGTTTATGTTGACAGCCAGCGTATAGAGAGAAGTCTCAGACATTGCCTTGTAGCATAGCCTCCTCTCGGATACCAGAATCACTTATGAGGCTTTTACCAGCTCTTTTCTTGGACAGCAAAGATGGGCTGTCATTTTTTGCAGTACTCTATTCTCCCAGATGGTGGTGAGACACTTTTCAGTCAGTGTACTCCTTCTG